>VYZT01036785.1:24699-35334 GCA_013400735.1 Pomatostomus ruficeps
TGCACGTGCACAGGATTTCTAGGCCAGTGTGTTCTTTGTATTGGAAGGAGAGTTGACAAGTTACCTAACTATCGGAGTAATAGCTATGTGTAGTCAATATGTAAATTTGTGTCGCTGCAAAAGATAGAAGAAAGGTTTAATGTGGTTTTTTTATTTAGCTAATTAGCAATTTTCATGAGCTGTCAGATGATGTGATGTAGTGTATGTGATTCTTTTTGTTTGTATTGTTGGAAAGTGTTTGTTCCTTCAAGAGAGAATTGAATCTTTCATTTTTCAACTTGGATTTATTATAACAAGCAAATAATTTCTGAATGAGATTATCCTCTCTCATAGACTACTGTTAAAAGCTAGGTTTAAATAAGTTCACTTAAATGGAAATATTCCAAATTTACCCACTTACTAGAGAGGAGAGTCTGTTCAACACTTGAATATTTAAATGCAGCTTTTAATTCCCGACATTAAAGATAACTTCAGTGCTAAAATTGCAAGGATCAGCTTGGCAATTGTTCCAGCATGAAATCCTTCCTGAAAGTCCTCAGCTCCTGAAGATGTGGGAACTTACTGGAATTTCCATCCCTCCCTGCAGATCTCACTCCTGCCTCTGGCTCCTTGTTGGGAGTGTTGGTTGCAGTCATCAGGACACAGCCTTGGCTTTGTACTTCATTGCATCTGTTTAGGTTTAAACCAGCTGGGTCCTGAATTTGGTCCTTTGCCTGTCAGTCACTCGTAGTTTCAGCAAATGGAGCTCCTGTCTGCCAGGTGTCTTTGGACAGGAGCAGGCACCAGGCTGGCAGAGGTGGATGTGTGTTCTTGCCGTGAATAGAGCATCTTGACTTCCTGCAGGTTACTCTAGCCCCACTAGGAGCCAACCGAACATAATCCAGAGTTTAAGGCCCCATCTGAAAATGTTCCATCACCACAGTGAATCCAAACAGGGGCTCACTGAGCCTCGGGAGGGTAAGTGGGGGAAGGCAGAGCTGTGGCCCCCTTCAAGCTTTAGCTGCTGATGTTTTTGCATTATAACTATGGTGAGAGTGAGGATGAGTGCCAGGATCAGCCTTTGCTGCTTGTTGTTCTCCCAGCATCCTTATCCCTCCTCTGCATGCATCCTGACAGAAGAACCTTCTCCAGAAACTACAAATACTGCAGCATAAATAAATAAGAATTTTAAAACCCCAAACAAAACAATAACAACAAACCCAAAATCAAACTAAAAGCCCCAAATGAGCAAACAAAAAATTTGCAATAATGACAGCAGGGAACAGTCGCAGAAATAGTTCTAGTTCTGGTATGTGATGATTTCAGCAACTCTAATGCTGTAAA
Source organism: Pomatostomus ruficeps (assembly GCA_013400735.1). Lineage (NCBI taxonomy): Eukaryota > Metazoa > Chordata > Aves > Passeriformes > Timaliidae > Pomatostomus > Pomatostomus ruficeps. Next base: position 26,023 of record VYZT01036785.1, read on the forward strand.
GGAAGGAGCTGTTACTGGAACTGGGAAGTTCTGTATTGGGTATTTTTAAAGTGAGCTTGATGCAGGAAGACATGCAAACAGAGAGAGGAAACAGCAGAGTGGCTGCTGCCAGTCCTGTGTTTGGACAAAGACTTGGGTCCCCGCTCTGGCCACTAATTAAAACCAAGGAGAACACACTCAATTGAGACAGGAGTTGAGTGGTTGTGAGCATTGAGCTGTTCCCAATTCTGGACTGGTGTTGGAAGGGCCTATCCCAGTGTGGCACCTTTCCGAGATGCCTTTGGGTTCAGGTACAGAGTGAGGAGCCGTTCTTCAGCGTCTTCCTCTAAGGCATTAATTGCCAATTACAAAATATTGGTTACAAAGTAGTGGCAGGCAACAAAGCATTTCCATGTCCTTGTGGGAATGATGTGCAGCGTCCCGTGTGGCCGTTCATGCTCATCCGTGAGTCACTGTGCAGTCACCGGAGCTCGGCACACGGAGCGTGTCTTGGCCTGTGTCCCACACATTCCTGTTCCCATTCCCATTCAGGCACGTCGAGTCAGTGATTCCCAGCTCCACCTGGACTCTCACTCAAGCTCGAGCTCCCCGAGGCAGCTGTGGTGCAAACCTGCTGCATGGCATGGCTGGCATGGCTTGGCTCAGCTCGGCTCAGCTCGGCGGGGTCACAGCGGCGCTGGCAGGGCTTGCTATGTGTCACCTGCTCTGGTGCTGCTGCCAGTGTGTGTTTTGTTGGTTTTTCTGTGTGCTGAGGGGTTTTATGGTTACCTGGTGGTGTGGTTGGGTTAGGAGGAGGTTTCTGTTCGTGGCACTGCTGTGTAATTACTGCATTAGTGTTTGGTGTTACAGATGAAGGCTGCTCTCAGGGTCAGGAAATAACACCAGTTAACTGTTTATGGTCTAGGCCAACATTTTTGGGTTTTTTAAGAGTGAGAAAAAGAGTTCACTGCACCAAAATATGTACTCTGGAAAAGGGATCCTGTTAGGACGGAATATCCCTTCTTACAATAATTTAGACTGTTTTTAAACAGGAATTTAGAATTCAGGATCCATTTGTTCAGCGTGTAGAATTGTATCAAAAATGACATTGCTGTTTGGAAAAAACAAAATGAAACTAAGAAAACCCACAAAACATCACGAGGGAACATGAACATCTCATTCTAGTTAATAAAGACTAGTTCTATTAGAGGAAATACACCCTGCTAGAGAGGCAAAATAATAAACCCTCTAGCAGAGAAGGTGGAATTAGTTCACTATTGCTGTCAAATATATGAACTAGATGATATACATGATGTGGACTGCCATATGGGAATATTTAGGTGTTATTGAACTGGGGAAAGGCAAATGGTTATAGGGTGATATAGTCCAAGATAAAATTCAGCATCTGCTTTTCATTTGCATAACAGACTCCTATATATAACCTGTTCTGATTGTATAAAAAATATTAAAGTAGGGAAGAAAAAATAATAACATGCATCCCTTGAAAGCAACAGGAGGACTAGGGAAGCTTCAGCTGCTTGGGACTGGAAGCTCCCACCCGAGCTGTTCCATGGCATGAGTCTCTCACCGCTGGGTGCCATGGATGCCCATGACTTGGAGCATGTTTTTGTTTTGTGTGCCTGGGACAGATAAAGGATCCATCCGCAGCCTGAAGACTGGTGTTGGAGAGCTGCTTGGGGAAACCAGGTTCTGGCACGGAAAAGACTATTGCAACTTTGTCTTTAAAGACTGGGTCCAACTGGACAAGCCTTTTGCTGGTGAGTAGGAGTCTTTGCATTCCCCCAAACTCTTCTGCGTCTTTTCAGTCCCAAACCATATTTTTCCTGCCCCCAAGCCAGAGGGAACAAGGCTGGTTTGCTTTGGCTGATAGGAAAAAGCAGCAGAACTCCCTGTGAGGGGTTTTAGGGCCAATTGTGCTCTTACAGTCTGTAGACTTGCAGTCCAAGCCATCTGCCTGGGGGCCCTTGGTGCCATGTCCCAGAAACTTCAGTCTGAGGAGGGGGACACTGTGCTTTTCCATGTTCATGTCCTTTGTCTGAGGAAGTTCACACGTGCTCTCCTGTTCCGCAGACTTCATTGACAGATACACCACGCCGAGGATGCCCTGGCACGACATTTCCTCGGTGGTGCACGGCCGAGCTGCGCGCGACGTCGCCCGGCACTTCATCCAGCGCTGGAACTTCACCAAGGTGGGTGTGGGTGTCACTGCTGGGGGCACAGAGATAAGCACAGCCTTGCCTCATCCCCCTGCCCTCTGAAGGCATCTGTTTTATTTCTTCGTGTTGTTCTGATATGTTGCAAGCATTTTTTCTTTATCTGTTGCAAGCATTTTTTTCAAGGATTTTCTCTTTATCTTTTTTTCCTCTTGTGCAGATTATGAAACCCAAATACCGGTCCCTGTCCTACCCATTCCTGTTGCCGAAATCTCAGCAGACTGCTAACGAGTTGAAGTATCAGGTGCCTGAGGCTGTTCCTGCCACGGTCCAGGTGGGTATTCATGGTCTCCTGCTCACAGACTCCTGAGAGGGCTTGTTCTGCATCCTCCCAGGAAGTCTGGCTGCCTGACAGACCCACTGCAAAACATGATTTATAAGATGCACAACTCTTACATAATTCAACTCACAGATTAGGTGGTCAGATCCTCAATTGCAATAGAATAATGCAACTCTTTTAGGAGAGAGGCATTAATTTATATCTCCACTTTTGGGGTAAGAGGACTAAAGTGTATGCAGTACTCAAGTGCTGGGAACACCGTGACTTTGCATAGCCCTGTGGTTTTATAGTTTGCTTTCTGCTGCTCTTCGTCTAACATATAACATTTGGGGTTTATGATTTGAGAAGGCCTGATGGGTTGAGGTTACCCACTGAGTATTTATCTCAGAGCAGTCTGCCAGGCCCTGACGCCTCACTCAGACGGGTGGTGGTCACTGAGAGCCCAGCATTAAGTGGAGTCTCGGGGCTGTTGCTTTCTGCCTTGAGCTTCATCTGCACTTTATTATGCAGCCCTGCACCCCTGTGGGTCCTCACAGTTCCACAGAGTCAGCCCACAGTCTGGTTTGTGACAATCATCCTCACAGCCAGAATTGTCAAGATACCTCTGTTGAAAAGCCCAGTTAGCTCTATCAAGTGCACGTATTGAATACTGCTGTTACCCAGCAGAAATAGCAACTTGTTGAAGAGTACAAAGTCAAAATAGTTATGCTGAAGCAGCAAAACCATTGTGTGTCCCTGTGGATGAAAGATGTATGAAGTAAGAGCACTTAGACCAAAACCAGGAAAAATGCATGACTTTGCTCTTTGTAAGGAGTGGTCTGCCCAGATGACAGCAACGCTTGGGGAAGCTTAGTGAAATAAGATGCTTTTTTCTGAGTTTGTGGGTTGCCAGGGCATTGTCTGCTCCTCTCTGTGTGGTGGTGAGGGATGGGCAGCACAGGGATTTGTGTTGGGGGTCTGGGGTATTTTACATCAGCCTCCAAAGCAACGCTCACAGCTTGCTGGGAAACAGTCCCCTTCAGGCATCCTCCTGCTCCCTGTGCCTGTAAATGCCTCCCTGTCTGTGTCTGACACCAGCTTTTTGGGAAATCTTGTTCTCATGGAAGTGATGGGGCTTGTGTCCCCTGAGCACATTTTAACCGCAAGATAAGCCACAACTTCTAAATCACGGGGGTTGCTGTAACAAAAAGTTAAGCTCTGCTGATTGCAGAACTGGAAACAGATCCCAAAGGAGAAATTAAACTGAGAACAACCTAGCTCCAGCTTCCCTCCAGTCCAGCTGCAGAGCTGCTGGCTCAGGGCACCAGGCCGTGGGAGAGGAGGATGGAGCTCAAACGGTGACTGTGGAATCCGCAGGCTCCGGTGCTGAGTGATGGGTGAGCAGTTGGAAAACCAGCCGGGCCACCACATTGCTGAGGCATTGCAAATAACTGATACATCCAGGAAATGAGGGGCTGCTCTCCATGATGCCATAAACAGCAAAAAGAGAGCAGGTTTGTCTTGTAAATTATTCATTCAAAACTACCTTGCTCATTTCTTATTTATGCATCTGTCAAAATAGCCCTGCATGTAGCTAGATAAATAAAACTAGATTATATTAGGATGCAAACATGTTGCCCTGAAATGCGCCAGCCTTCCCAGTAGAGGGAAAACTGGTAGGGAAGAGCATTTGCAGCACCAGGCACAGTGGAGGCAGTGAGTGGGCCCCTCTGCCCAGGCTGGGGCACCCTGCCTGGGTGCAGGTCCTCAGGCTGCTTCAGCTGGGTTTTGGTTTATGGGTGACCTCCTCAAGCTCCAAGGCAGGGATTTGCATGCACATACTGACATTTTGGCTGTTCCCCCCTAATGCCCACATTGGCCTGGTTTCCACTGGTCCCCAGGTGACGTAAGTGCCCTGAGCATCCCTGAAGTCCCACTGTGGGTCATGGAGTGGCTCAGTCTCTCCTCCTGATGGAGGTTTCAGATTTGGCTGTTGCAGAAGGTGGATCTGCAGTCTGGATCTGAACTCCCCCTCCTGGCTGCCTTTTTCTGGAGCTTCCAGGGTGTGCATCAGGGCATCCCTGTGTGACTTCTCCTTTCCTCGAGGGACAGGAATATCAACCTCTTGCCTGCCCAGTTTATTAATTTTGGAGCAGAGGGTTCAGGTGCTCACATCTCCTCTCAGTGGTACAGTCCAGTGTAGAAATAAGCAGATATCCTAAATTCTTTGACCGATTTTTTTATCCAGAAAATCTAGAGCAATATTCTTGTTCTTCTTAATACTGAATCCTTTGTCTGGCCAACAGCCAAACCCCTGTTATCCCCATTTGAGTACTGTGTAGGGGTTTTATAGGCAGAAGTTACTGCCCCAAGGTAAAATCCAGCGTCCTGGGACTGTTCTTGGCTGTGGAGTGATTGAGGAAAGCCTGGCTGCTGGATTTCTTGTTTCTGACCTTGTTTTCAAATCTGTCTTCAATTGTGGGCAGATCAGAGGAAGGGAAAACACAAAGGATCCGTGGGGATTGCAGTGTTGCTGCAAGCCCAAACCACTGACCTGTCAGCAACAGATCCCAACCTCATTGTACCATCTGGTTTTGCTCTCCTCTGTGAGAGGAGAGGAGTAGGAAAGCATTTTTGGGAGGACAGGGCACTGACAAGGGCTTTCCCCTGGGCAGGGAGGGTGAATGCAGTGTGTGTGGGAAACACTGTGGAGGTACAGGCTGGGAAGGAGGAAAGGGAGTCAGGCGTGGTCGCTCATCCTCTTTCGTTTGAACTTTAGGGCTTTGCTTGCAGTAACCAACACAATTTTTGCAAGAGTACATTGATTCTTGCAAGAGTCAGATAGATCTGCCAAAGGCAGTGCCAGGTTTTTTTCCATCTCCCTATTTCCACTCCAGAGTTTGCAGCTATCTGCCAAAGCCAGCATTGCAAAAGATGTGACGTGGTGAGGCAACATCCCGTTCCTGATGGAAATGCAATGAAAATTTAATGCTCTGGCAGCAGCTGACGCCCTCACCTCTTTGAAGTCTGCGTGAGAGCTCACATTGTTCAGGGTTTATGCACTAGCCCTCAGCAAACATCACATTTATTACCCTTGTATCAGTTAGAGAAGTTAAAGAGATGCCAAGCTATTGAGAGGCTCGAGGGAGGGGAAGGGAGAGGCAGGAGCGTGGAGGCTCCAGCTCTGGATGGGAGCTGCTGTGCTGGGCAGCAGGTGGCCTTTTCTCCCTGGGAAACAGGTTGGGTTTGAACCAGCTGCCTTTAAATACTTTGACAGGAAAGAGGTGTCCAGAAGTGTGAGATGGAACATCAGTGACAAGAGAAGGGCTGTGTTACAAGCTCCCAGGTGTGGGTATGTGTGTCTGGGAGAGCCACAGCTTTGTCTCCATGGGATGCTGCCTGGGTGGCCTTGTCCTGCCACCTCCTCACCTGTCCTGTGGCTGCAGAACTGTTAAAAATAACTTTATTTTGGGGAGGTCCAAGATGAAACACCTTATACTCATTCTGCTGTCCCAGCCAACATTTTCTGACACCTCTTCTTCCCTCTGCACATGGATTTGAGGTTGTACCTGATGGGAGCGTTTTGGGTGATGCTGTGCCAGCTTTTTGGGATGGCCATGACACATTGTTCTGGGGTGAGGCAGAGGGATGATGGCCCTGTAATAGGGCAGCTGGGGTGTGGAGTGAGCTGGGGTGCCAGTTATGTGGAGGGGTGAGGAGGAATGCAGGGAAGGGCAGGTGGATGATGCACGGGGAAGCCATGGTGCTGGAAAGGGATGGTCCTGAGTGATGATTCTGTTGTGTTAACTAGCCAAAAAAAATTTGAATATCAGACTTCGTGCACTAGAAAGCTACAATCTACCACTTTCTGAAGTGCAACTCCAGATTGCTGTGCTGAGAATAGAAGACCTGTGAGCTCCAGTCCAGGCTGTGTATGGAAGAATTAACCTGCTTTCTACCCCGAAAAGCTGTTTTTTCTGTTCTTACTAATGCCAGGAACAGCTTATAATGCCAGTGGTGGAATTCTGTTCAAGATCTTAGTCTGCCGTGGTGATCAGCCTGGCCCAGAGCACAAACAGAGGTTGTTTCTCATGTTGGTTTGGCTCTCATGCACAAAAACTGCAGGACGGAGCAGCAGAACGTGCCCTGGGGATCTTGCAGGAATCTACTTTAAAAATGGATTTCCAGTAAAACTAAGAAATAAATGTGGGCAGCTGTACTATGAATCTTAAAAATCATATCATCACAAATGAGATGGCTTGTGCAAGAATTTGGCAGAAGAAACAAATGACCTCGAGTGCTGAGGACAAAGGCACGGCCTGCAGTATCAGCCTGACTGTATGGTTCTGTACAGCCTCGCTGGGGGAAAAACACCCTGCCCCAGCTGCAGACCAGATCACTGGTGGGATGTGCACCCCTAAAGCTTGGAAATTTAAGTTGTTTTTAAAACAGTTTATCATGAGACCTTAAGCAAGAACAAGCTGCTCAGGTGGGAGGGGGCAGTAGTACAGCACTGGGACACAGCGCTTACGTTTTGAATCAAAATATTCCTAAGCATTAATACCATTCCTGAATGTCCTTTCTCATCATTACAAAAGCAGTATAAATGTTGCATTTGCTACCTTATTTACTGAAAGCCTGGCTGTGCCTCTGGGATAGTTCAGGTGCCATGGTGCGGTCCTGGACGGACAGAGCTGAAGGTGTCCCTCTCTTGCTCTCCAGGTGATCCGCTCTGCTGCTGACTGGTCTGCTGGCATCAAATACCACGAGGAGTCCATCCACAAAGCCTACATCAGCGTGATAGAGAACAGCAAGCACTACATCTACATAGAAGTGAGTGGCAGGGCGGGAAGGCGGGGGGGTCCTGATGCTCTGGGCATGGCTTACTGCCATCAGGAGGGTGATTACTGCTTGAGGTTTGGTCCTAAGTTTTTATGAATTTAGACAGATCCATTACCTTCAGTGGTCTTCAGGCCAGACTGATGGCTGTGTACCCTGACAGCCTTCTGACCACGAGGTGGGGAAAAGTAGACCTCTCCTTTATAAGGCTCTTTGCAAAATTGCCAGCAGCTTTCGTGGCCTGTGCAATAGTCTCCCTGTCCCCTCTGTGGCTTTGCAGTGTCCCCTGTGCGTGCCCAAAGCTCCCACTCACAGGGCAGCTCTTCATCCACAGCCTTCAGCTGCAGGAATCTCTTGTGTCAGAGTGACACTCAGTGCTGGCTGAAAGGAGATGCTTTTTCTCCTGGGTTTTTTTTTTTTTTTAGCCTCTTGTTGGGTTGCTCTTTACATGAACTTTCTAAGGAGTGTGATTAATAAGGACTAATTCATTCCCTAAGCAAGCACAGACACACATATCATTTAATCACAATTTTAAAAAGCCTCCACTCCAATGGCACACAAACCCAGCTATCTTTAGTTGCTCTTGGTCTGAAATACAGCATGCAAATATTTTTGGTTGGTTGCTGGCAGTGTCTGACAGTAGCTCTGCTTGCTTTTCCTGCAGAACCAGTTTTTTATTAGCTGTGCTGATGACAAAGTTGTCTGGAACAAGATCGGTGATGCGATTGCTCAGAGGATTCTTAAAGCTCACAGGTAACCTGTTCTTAACAAGGCAGTGGAAGTCTTCCAGGTGCATTTCCATGGTGTGGTGCAAAAAATAGCCCCTCAGTGGACACAGCTGGACGGTAGCTGTGCCAGCACAGAACCAATGGGGTTGAGCATCTGCATTTGCAGCAGTGAGACTCCTGAGTGGCTTCTTTGCACCCAGAAAGTGATTTTCTGGACTTACCCCAATGTAAATCTATCTTTAACTGTGGAACTTGTTTAAAGGCAAATCCTTTGTGCTCTGGTTCAGTGACACCTTTGCTCCATTGCCAGCCTGCCTTGAGCTGGGTGGTCAGGCAAGTTCATGGGTGGGAAGGGTGAACCGGGATTTGTGGTTTATTTAAATCGTCTGGAGAGGAGTGGCTTCAAATAGGGCAAGCACACACATTTTGAGGATTTGACTGCAGGGTTTCTGCTATTGTTTGAACAACTTTTTCTGGTACATGCTGGAGGGTGTTCAGCACCTCCAGGCTTTGCAAGGGGACCGTTGTTTGTTCCTGGATGGATTGAATCCAATCATGTTTCAGACACTCCTTCAGCACACCTATCCCTGTTTTAACATCAATGCCACAGGTAGTGCCTTGTCTTCACTTTGATCTGGGCAGCCTTGCTTGAGGTTGCTCCCTTGGAGTCTCTTTGAGACATACATTTCATAGTATAAAACTGTACCCTGCTCCTGCTGGGCTGAGGTACAGAAAACTTTCTAAACTTTTCCCTTTCATCTCTCATGTGCTTTTTCACCGTGCACAGAGATGTTTCTTGCCCTGATTATTTTTTCCATACTGCAGTTGTCCAGAACTTTGCAGGGCCTGCTTTCCCAGAGGTCCTCTCTCCAAGGCTGCAGGAATTTTGCTCTTTTTGGCTTTGGATAAAGGCACCTGACACAGCCACCAGGGTGTGGGAACTGTCAGCAAGGCCACAGGAGCTGCCCTGGGCCAGGCTGTGGTCTGAGTGCTGTGGAAAGAGGAGCACTATTCAAACACGGAGAGCGTGGGTGTTATCTGCTGTGCCATTACAACGGGGTGGAGATGCCTGTGATCTGTGTGAACTGCAGTGAATAGCCTAAATAACTGAAATTAGCTAAGGATGAGGAGTAGAGATGGATTTTCTCCCCTGTGTTAAATGAGGAGCGGTGCCAGTGCTGCTGGAAATGCTGTTGCTGTGTTTGTACTGCAGCCTCGAGGCTCGCAGGCAGCTGGGCACAGCATCTTAGGGCACCTTCCAGTGCCTAAAGGG
>VYZT01036789.1:0-20652 GCA_013400735.1 Pomatostomus ruficeps
CCCTGGTAGACTTGTTAATTTGCAAAGAGAACCTTCCATGCCTGGGGCAGAGTAAAAAACAAAACTTACCAACCCTTGCAGTAGCCCTTTGCTGGAAATTTATTAATTCCCTGCAAGCCTAACCTTCTTCTGCTAGTGGTCATTTGTATGCTGCTGCAAGCTTACAAAATTATTCTTTTATTTTAAAAAATTAACACTACATGAAGGTGCAGGGTTTGATTTCTTTTTATCTTTTTAGAATCATAGAAACATTAAGGGTGGAAAAGACCTCCAAGATCATCAGGTCCAACCTTTGACAGATCACCACTTTGTCAACTAAACCGTAGCACTGAGTGCCATGTCCAGGTGTTTCTTAAACACCTCCGGGGTGGTGACTCCACCACCTCCCTGGAGTCCATTCCAATCCTTAACAACCCTTTCAGTGAAAAAATTCTTCCTGATGTCCAACCTGAACCTCCCTTGGCACAGCTTGAGGCCATGTCCTTTTGTCTTGTAGAAAACTACTGTGTAATCAAAGTTGTTCTCAAACATAACCATGTCTCCTACTCTTCTTGTCTCAAATGTAGCTTAAGACAGAAGTCTATTACTTGGATATAGAAAAAGAATCAATTTAAATGGGCAGGTTAAAAGATTAGGAGATCAGAAGATGAGGGCAATCCAGAGAACCCTTTGCATTAGTCTTCAATACTCAGCAATGGGAAAGTCCCCTCCTAAAACAATCCTTCAAATGTAATAGAAATGAGCTATTAAACTGAGGTGATATAACAAATTGATAAACATGATCAACATAGAGGTTCTGAATCCCACAATCATCAAAGCAGTTTGAAATACAGAATTCCAGGTAAAACTTCAGTTCTTCCAAATACTCCATGTCAATAACTAGATAGACTCCCACTGAAAGCACTGAGTGAAATAATCCTTCTCTTTGTTAAAAGGTTGTTATAATGATACATTAGTGCCTGAGAGCTCATAGACAATGAAGTGATTAAAAGAGCTCTAAGTATGTGAGGTGCTGCAAAACATAGATATACCACATATTATCAAAAATCCCATAGAGGGAAGAGTATGATATAATAGCATATTAGCTTTGAGGATGGAGGAGATGTGGGAAACATTAAAAATTACAAGCACATAAAAACAACATTGGGCACATTAGTTAAACTGGCAGCTAAGAGAAGCTCTTAAGTTAAAACTGTCTCTGAAAAATATATCCATTGATATATCAAAAAAATCCACTACCAGTACTTTGCAGGGATTTTATCTAGTGAGAAAATATAGAGAGAAAGACTTACGTTCTTCTCAACTAAAAGGTCGGGTCAGTCAGATATCCTGCAAGTCAGTGCAAATACTATCATTTTATAAATTGTTTTTGTGGCCAAAAACCAAAACCTTTTTCTTTTCTAGTTTTCTACTTTCTGTTTCGTAACTTCTCTATTGTGCTTTCTGTGTCTACAAATACATACTAATATCAATCATGAAAGCATTGATGAACTCAGAAGAAAAAATAACTAAGTAAACAGTGATGTAGAAAATGTATAGGTGTCCAAAAATTCCAGTTAGTCGATAACAGAGAAAATAGGAGACAAACCCCTTAGAAAAGAAAAAGAACTCATTTTTCTAGCATGATGAGAGAAGAAAATCAACTGTGAAAATGAATATTTAAATAAGTAAGATCTGTTGATAGGTCCATGCAGTCTGTAATTTAAACATTATTACTAGACCAAGAAGTAAGAAAATAAACTTTGGATGGTGGGAGAACAGCCATAAAGCGGCTTTGTAAGTCTTCTTTTAGAGTACTTATAATATGATCACTTTGATTTCTAAGGAAATTACAGATAAAGGGAAAGACATCCAGAGAAGAGTTCTCGAAATGGCAAACAATGCAAAAGTTTTCCACTTAAAAGATGTGTTGTATCCCCTGTGGAGTTTTAAGTGTGAAGCTTTAGGAGTTTGCCACCATCGATTCCAAAGAGGATGATTAATAGTTTCAACCAGGATGGGTCACTGAAACCAGCAGGTGACTTTTCTGAAAGAGGGCAGAGCCTGAGTAAGTGTTCCTGCACACTGAAGAAGATTTCCTCTTCCTCTCCTTGTAACACCTTGTAGATCTGGATTTCAATGTGTTTCGTATCAACAGCTGGAATAGCTGTTTCCCGTTGGATTGAAACTTGAACTTGATTCAAACCATCTCACTCCTCTTTCATGCCCCTCCAGAGTATATAATTCCACTTATCGTCCTTTCCATCATCACCTTCCAGGATTTCCGCTGTCGGAGAGCATTTCCAAACAGCCTGATTTCAAGCACGAAGGGACAATATCTAGGTCATACCTCATTCTGACGTTGTTCAGGCTCTTCAGAAAACCGTTAGTGATTTGATTTTTTTAGTATGAGTCAGGAATGTTTGGTGGCATGACAGAAGAAGCATTTATGAAAGTGTAGCCCTGTTTGAGACTTTAGTTACTATGGAAATGGAAACACACAGTTTTAGAGCAATCTGCACCAAGATACTCAGTTCTGATGGGTTAGAGATAAACTCTGAGGCTCCTACTGGAAACTCTCTGTAGAAGGAGCCAATTTTGTTGGTGAATGCCCTCACCAACCCAGGTGGGCCATATTATTTCTTTCTGTTCAGAAAGTTACTATCCCTGAAGTCATTTGAGGGAATGGAAAGCCAGAATTAATGTCTAATTATGTTTAGTTTAGCTGGAGCATGCAAAATTCTTATCTCATTTACCTACCTACATGCAGTTACTATTCCCACAAGAGACACTAAAGAGAAATTAGAGCTTTTTGCGAATACCAGTCTAGAGTGTTTCACTTTACAGAAGTACTTCACAAAAACTCCTTTGTAACCACGATGGAAAAACCTAAGGATTTTTTTAAATCACATCACAGCTCACTGACTGTAAATTTTTTGTTTTGGTTCCATTTTTTTTTTCTTAAAGTCTTTCTAGTGTTGGCTATTAAGGAGTTCTCACTTTTTATCACTTTATAAGGAAAAAAAACAGCTCAGTTTATCTTTTGCTTATTTTCTAGAGCCTGCAGGAAGCCTCTGCCATCCTAAAGAAAGTCACACATAATAGAGCAGCTTTAGCCCAGTAAGCCAGTCTTTCCCAATTCATCAGTCAAAGTGTTATGCAAGTGGCCCCCTAAATTGATAAATTCCCACAGTGCCTGTTGACCCAGCTGCCAAGTGCTCATGCAGCAGGTGTTGTTTTCATGACCACCCTGACAGTAATACAAACTGTTTAGCAGTTGCATTGACCTCTTAGCTATTAACATTGATACAGGCTTCACTAGGGACTAGTTTTCAAACATGACAGAATTTCTTAAGACTAGAGGTCATGAACAAGTATACCATATAAGAATAAATTTGATATGCTGCTGAGTTTAAATCTTAAAAGCCGTGAGTTTTTTCCACATTATTCCCATGTAGTAAATCTAGAGACAAGTAACGAGCTTTTGGCATCTCTCCCAGCACTAAAGGTATACTTTTTAATTTTAGAAGCTGTACCTGAAGAGATGCTGTATTTATTCTATGACAAGTCGTAAATTTAGGCTTTGACAAGGAGTGAAACAAAATTATTTTTTCTCGACATTTTCCCTTATAAAGGAAAAAACCTCAACAACTAATGCATAAATGTTGGTGATATACTTAAGCATCATTCTAATACCTAATATCTTATGTGCAGGTAATTGAAGCATAACATTCCATTCATTTCATATCAGGATTTCTACAGCAGTGTCTCTTGTTTGAATCTGAGCATCCAGGAATTTTGTCTGGCCTTTTTTATTTCTTGCTTTAGTGGGCAATTAGAGATTTTTGATATTGGGTCAAAAGCCTGGTGGAGGAATTGTTTTCTGTTTGGTACCATTGTTTTACTGCTGAGTTTGGCCCTCCATTTGCATTGATTTATGCACGTCTGAGTTGCAGATTACACATATAGCAATGAAATCACTCTGTGTGTTTAGTGGAGCTGTGAAGAGATGCACTAAAGAAAGCATGAAGTCCTGAGCTGTGCCAGGATGAGTTTTAATGCTGGACTTTTATATGCCTCTAACCTAAGAGCAGAGGCTGCTTTCTTCTACTAGCTATGGTAAGGCAGCAAAAATTATTTTACACTTTGCACAGTCAAGAATTCCCAGCTCACTGCACACGTCAGCGAAGGGATCCAACGGGGGCCCCAGCCCCCAGTCCAACTTTTCCTCCATGTTCCATACATTTAGAGTTGTTATACAGTTTCATGAAAGCCTGTTTTAACAAGCAAGATATACTGTACTGTACTGTATATATGAACAGCTCTTTAAGATAACTAGAATTGTACAGACCATATAAATAGTCATTATCAGCTACATTTTTGGCTGACTTTCTGCGGACCAAATAGTGCTTACTGTAAGAATAATCAAGCTGTACTCTTTAGAGTTTTATAGATTGAGGGATACAAGGAAAAAACTTCTCTCCAGCCCGGAGAGTGGCTCCATCTATTCCTCTCCATTTTCCATGTCAGGAGACACAGCGAAGCACTGGTTATATAAACACAGTCATGGTCCTAAGTGCGGGAGAGATCGAGTCCCCGCAGTCACTTTCAGGACTTATGTTGTCTTTGTGAGATTCACTTCAATTTGCGCTGAGCCTGAAGATTTCCATCCCTTTCAAGCCCTAAGAATGCCAAGTGTGAGCACTGTGGGGCAGAGACTTTCTCTCGATACGTGCTGGTCCCAGAGCGGCACTCACGTGCTGAGAAAGAAGAGTGGCTTTTCCCGGAGCACAGCTAAGGAAAACCAGCGACTCTCACACGCGAGGATTCTGCTGCAGCTGCAGTAGTGTTCCTCTTCTCCTAAGGCACCCTGCCAACCAGAATTTTTTCCATCTTTGTTTCTACTCCACCCCACCATTAATAAATATTATCTGAGACTGATGAGTGCAAGTTATTGATTGATGGTAGAATAAAAGGCAAGGTTATATTCATAAGCACTGAGAGCGGTAGAAAACTTTAAATCATAAAATTGACTAGCCATGCTCAGCTGCATACAAAAAGTGTGACTTCTGCCTTCCTAATTGCATACAAAAAGAACCATATATTCCAGCACTATCATAGATAAATACTTCGCATCTACTAATAAAATAAATCATTATCTTCCCAAATAAAATACCTTTGTGACTGACGATGTCATTCTTTGCTAAAGATATGCCGCTGGAGCTCTTTTCCAAGAGATGCTCCAGGAGCCCAAGTTCCTGCTAAACACTGTGCTGTACTTGTGTTTGAGCAAGAAAAAAAGAGGCCTCCCGTTTAAAGTAACTTGAAATAAATGGGGTTTAAATAGTGACAGATAAAGAATGTTGCCTCCTATGCAGTTGGCTATACAGAAATAATTTCAAATGTAGATTTTTTTTTCCAGATGTAGAAATTAGAAGACAAATCTTTTCACTTTAAATCTGAACAAGTCTCCACTGAAAATCATATTATTTTCTAGAACCATTTCCAAGATAGCATTGTGTGTGAATATTGCATATAATTTTTTTAAGTGTAGGAACTTTCTTAACTAGATCATATGTAATACACTCATTACTACAGAACTAGAATTCCCTACAGGTCAAAAAAATAATGCATTATATTTAAAAGACAGCTGTGGAAATATGTAAACAGTAAAACTGAAAGGGTTTCAAATATGCTGCACCAAAGGTGTCAAAACATGTTTCAAAGCCCTTAAATAATACAGGACCTTCAGTCTGATTCTCAGAAATGCTTTGGAAATCAGGACTTGGTGCTATGCTAAAGAAGCATCTACACGTTCTTTCTGTTGTTAACATCTTTGGGGAACCAGTTCTTCTGTGTGGATGTTTAAATAATCATGGTAGTAATTAAGACTGAGCAGAGAAAGTGCTGTGCTGAAACAAACCAGTGGGCCTGTACTGCATTACTCTGTTTCAAGGAAAAATGCAAGAAACCCTGTAATGGACCATTAACAAGAGACATGCCAAAATGGGAGGGGGAAATGTAAGCCCAGTCAGCTAGAGAGGGACTTCAGTGACACTAGTATGAATGCTTATTTTTTAAAAAATTATTTTTACCATATCTAGCATTACTTTGAATGGCCCCATTGTGCACAGAAATATCTTTTTAAAATCCTAGTAGAACAAGGGCTTCAGATATCTTTTGATATCTTAGAAGCCATGAGTTTGGCTAATTAATTTTATTTTCTTTACCTTAATTTTTTTGCCTTGATGTTTCTCCTGATGTTGAAATGAGAGATAAACAAGAATGCCCAATTTTTCTCCTCTTTCTCTTCTGTCACAGCTTTCCGCACCTTTGTCATACCCATTCTTCCTCAGGCTCCAAAAATTATCCTCTCCTCCACACAGGAGTATCAGTCTAGGAATTTAATATCTGACAGGGTAATCAGTGCACAAGCTGCTATTCCAGCTATTGCATGTAGTTGGGGGTGTAATACTGATGTCAGTATAATGAACAATGGTTTTTTTCTATTTTATTCTATTCTATTCTATTCTATTCTATTCTATTCTATTCTCATACAATTTTGTTTTGGTTTGTTTGGATTCCAGCTGGACACTTAGCCAAGGTTTCTCTAAGCTCTCCACAAAACTATTAGAATCTTTTTCCTGCTCATTTCAAGCTTAGTGTGTATGGCAGTAGTTCAGATGATTTCCTTGGGAATTAATAATTTTATATTTGTCACTAATTAACTTAATTTTCCACAATGTTCTTATTTAATTACTTGATTAGATCACTGACATTCTTTTCCAAGCTTGTACCTGTGCAATCAAACCCACAGCAGAGACAAAACGTGGTATCTCTACTGGGAACCTGTAGCCTTTGGATGATCCTATCATCCTAACCAAAAAATCCTGTATCAGAAATATTCTAAGTCAGCTGAACTAGAATTTCCTTTGTGCATGCGTTCCACAGAATCAGCTGATGGTGAATGGCTGAGTTTGGAAAGCACCCCTGGAGGGCACCTGGTCCAACCCCCCTGCTCAAGCAGGGACTCCTACAGCCAATTTCCCAGGACTGGAGACTCCACAACTCTCTGGGCAACCTGTGCTTGCGCTTGGTCACTCTCAAAGTGAAAAAGCTTTTTCTCATGTTCAGATACTTAAATAAGCATCCAAAATGCACAGTCTCAGTATCATTCCATGAAAATACAGAAATGAAAAGCCAGCAGTGTAAAACTGAATTTGTAGACAGAGCTAGTACTTCTGCCAATTTATTACACGTCATACTGTGTGACATAAAACTTGTTCAGGTTACTCTTCCCCCTTTCTTAGGGGAAATCTAGATCAGCTATAAATGCAAAAAGACACCATCAGATGCTGCCTCCGATAAGCTGGCAGCTTTATGAAGATAATCCTTCAGCAAGCTGGTTTTGGCAGGTTCATGCTTCAAGAATTCTCAAGGACTATTGCTTAATCTTGTAGAAGATCTCTGAAGGCAGTTTTATGAAATAATAGCACATTGCACTGTATTTTTCTGTACTGTAACATATCACCTCTGTGCTTACTGCTTTTTTCGAGGAAAAAAGAAGTCTCATGATTTCTCCCACTGATAATACTATAGCAGAGAATCAGGCCTTTAATAAAAAAATCAAAATTTCTCTCCTTGATCTCGACTTATAACTGCCTGCTTGGTTTGTGTGGTTTTATTCAGGCCTTTAGTCCCTGAAGAATGCAAAAGAACAGCTCAGCCTGCACAGATATTGACATCTGAATGTTCAAGGCATTGTCGGAACGGGCACTGCACTCCCACAGGAAAATGCTGCTGTAACCAAGGCTGGGAAGGAGAGTTCTGCAGAACTGGTTTGTATACAAATTCATAGCAACAAGTGAAAAAAGCAGGGACATGTCATAAATGGCTTTTAATTATTTGCTCAGAGAAATTTTCAGTATATGTTGGCCTTCAGTCCTAAGACAACATTAAAAAATACTGATTTCATGAGTTACAGGAGAACTGTAAGTCTTTAGATGAATGCAACTGCTGAAACATCAAATGCATTGTGAACCAGTGCAGAATGCAATTGATAGCATAGATATGACAACAGCATTCTTTTTTTTTTCACCAAGATCTTACAATGAAAGGAGATGCAGTCAATACATGTCCTGTGTTTGGACCTTCACCTTCCACTTGCAGTATAATCACTGTCAGTGTCAAATAGAGGTGACTTGTCAGAAAAGATGGTAAACCAGAACTGCAGGTCTCCATTGCATATTTAGCATTTCACTAGCTTAATGCAGATTTTTTAGTTTTGGTACATTCTTGCTTTTGATCCTACAAAATGAAATGGCTCCAGTTTGTTAAAAAGAATTCTATGTACAATTTGTCACAAAGCAGCTAATAACCAACATTATTGTGATCCATTATTACAGTGATTTCATTAAGTCCTATCATGTTGCTTTAGCTTCTAAAAGTCACTTGGAAAAGTGACTGGGATCAAGCTCAGTGTTTGTGCCAGCAAAGGGGTGAGGTGAGTGAACCTGGAGTGCCACAGCTGTGCCATCCCTGTCTGAGAGGCTGTGGTTCTGCCTGAGCTGTGTCAGATTTTGGCCAGTGCAGATGTTCCAGAGCCAGCCTGGGTGCCAGGAGATGTTATTACGAAGGTGGTGTTCCTCAACATCAGCAGAGTCCTCTGCCTGGGAGTATTTGGTCGGCGAGTTTGACCAGTCGGCCACACAAGAGAGGTTAACGTTGTGGCAGTACAACTCAAAGGAATAGCAGGGACTAAGAGAAAACAAGGATCCCACAATGGTCTAGGGATAATTCAGGTTGGAAGGGCACTCAGGAGGGCCCTGGTGTGGCAGGGTTAGCCATGAAGTCCTGGAGTGTAAATTTCAGCAGCCTCCAGGTTTTTAGTGATGAGCAGGAGTGACTTTGGAATGAAATTTAATTAATTAATCACTAATAATGTATCTTACTGGCAAAGATTCATGAGCCAACCATCTACAACCCAGCAACGAAGGCAAGTTAGAGAAATGGATGAGGTAATCTGGCGAAATAGCCCAACTTCAATTGTCCTCACTCATCAGTCAGGGCCTCCCTGCATTTAGAGAATGAGGCCCATTCTACAGCCTTTTTCCAAGTGGAACTTAAAAGTAAAAAATGCCTCCAACATGAACAGAAATAGGTCTTGAATAATCTGTTGTGTTTAAAAAACACAGCTTTATGATAGATACAATGAGCAAGAAAGCCACAGAACATATGTAGACTAAGGATCTTCCTTCCCTGTATCCCACACAACAATTAATAGGGATGTTCTAAGTCAGACCTCAAGCTACTATTATAGTTTAAATAAGAAAATTTACAAGGTATGAGTTTCCTTTCCCTGTAATTAAGAAACTCCTGGATAAAACTGAGAAACCTGTATTTTTATAGTGTATTATAAATATTTGTAAATCCATATTGAAGCTTATTGCAATAGATAATGTTAAACAGCATAACACCTGCAAAAAAAGAAACATATATATTTTATACAAGGTGCTGTGACTAGCCCAGAAGAATATACTTCCACAACTAAAGTTATTGATTATTAGTTTTGCTAATATTTAAATTATTTAAATTGCTGGCTACAATTTAAAATAGGAGCTGTATTTCAAATATTTCAAAAACTGAAGCAAGATGATTAACCTAGAACTCTATAGAGGGAAAAACATTGAAACTTATATAACTGATAAAAATGGTTGAAAAAGTACTCTGGCTCTGTTTTCTCGAAAAAGAATTCAGTTTTGGTCCCAGCATTAAGTGATTCAAGAGCCGAAGGAGTGTATCTCTGGTCAGGTGTAGTCTGCTTTGCTAAGGAATGTGTGTAGTGCAGAACTCTGAGTATACAAAGGAGTTTGTCTGAGATTTCTAAATGAAACCTGAACATGGGAATTGGACATTTTAAAAAAATCTGTTATTTGAGTTTATCAGTCTTTCCCAGGTGACAGCCTCACAGACATACAAAATTACATCCTCCCTCTAATATTCGAAAACTTAAAAAAATATGCTTGCAAAACTTCTAATATTTGATCCCATGTTGGTTTTCATTTCTATGCTTTATCATTACAAGGTGAGAAAAGCTCTTGATGGATGTGTACTGTATCTTTTTTGGTTTGTGACATTCTAGACAAATTAGAAAACCGCTGTTTTTTCACCCACAGCAAAATGTGACCCAGCCTGTCGACATGGAGGTGTCTGTGTAAGGCCCAACAAATGCTTATGTAAGAAAGGCTACCTGGGCCCCCAGTGTGAACAAGTGGATAGAAACATCCGAAGAGTGACAAGGGCAGGTATTCTTGATCAGATCCTAGACATGACATCCTATTTGCTGGATCTAACCAGCTACATTGTATAGTTTGTGGGACTATTTGGAAACTCCACTTTCAACGGGCATTTGTTTTGAACCCTGTCGTTTTTGAAAGACTGTCATCCTGCAGCAAACACCGGTGATTTGATTTACTTTATTAATTTAAGTGTAATATCCACAAATGTGCAGAAAACCCCCTCGTATGTGTGTAAATATTGCTGCACGTCTCCACAGGCGTCCCGATATCCCATAGGTGCACACATACACACGCAGCCGCTATCACAAGTATGGTTTTGCAGAGAGTGGAATCTTTTTTAGTATTTATTTCTTCGTGAGAAATAGTTTACGAAGCAATTCCACCGTAAAACACATTTTCGTCCAAGGACTTTCCTGATGTCTTAATTGCTTCTTTGACATCCCAGAAATCTCCTTCCTGTACCTATCTGATTATAGCAGTGAGAAAGCAGTCTCCAAACATCGCTGTATAAACTGCTGGACTTAATAAAATCCAGTCACAGCAGTTTCTAAGGTAAACTGAACTCTATCACGAGACAATATTTCAGAACTGCTTAATGCATTCCTATCTAGGTAATTCATTGTAAGACTGTAACCT
Source organism: Pomatostomus ruficeps (assembly GCA_013400735.1). Classification (NCBI taxonomy): domain Eukaryota; kingdom Metazoa; phylum Chordata; class Aves; order Passeriformes; family Timaliidae; genus Pomatostomus; species Pomatostomus ruficeps. The sequence goes on from VYZT01036789.1 coordinate 10,914, forward strand.
TCACTTTCATCAATGTAACTCTATTACAGAATGTTATTTCTTTATCTAGCATAGATGCAAAAATCTGGTTATCGCAGCTTAATATCAAGATTGTTTCAAGTGTTTAATAATTAAATTATATTCGCATATTTCAAAACCAGTCATCCTAGAAGGTCTGCTTTTTATCATATATTTTATTTAACGATGGGCACTGGGTTCATGTTACATATTTATATTATTTTATTTTATTTTTATAATATAGACATCACCGAGATGAGACAGCTTTACCATGTCCTGTAAAATACTAAAGTTACATTTTTCACCAAGTTAATTGGAAAGACAGGGAAAGAGAGAGGAAACACACACATGCTTGAATGTGTTGTGGATCTAATCTAGAAATGTACCCTTGTGTCAACTTGTGTTCATTTACTCCAGAGGAGTAAAAAAAGCAAATGCCCACCAATCATAATAAAATTACAGTATGTGTTAAAAGTGTCCATAAAGTGATTTTCACTGTAGCAGGGCAGTGTAAGAGGTTACACACGGGCAGACTCTGCCGATGCCACACTGAACGGAGCGTCCCGGGTGGAGAGCTCTCACGAGCACGTGCTGCCTGTGTGCGGTGTCACTTGTACAAAACCTACAGCAGTTCTTGCCAAACGCAGTCCTCAATGTAAATGTTCCCTGGAGAGCCAACATTTGTAAATGTATCAATAAATGTGGTGTACATGCTGTAGTCAGGTTTTCTAAGGTATTAATTAATTAGATGTATCTGCAGAACCTGTACCCTTTTATCTCCACTGGCAGCTTCTTTGTTCACTACGTGCCAGCTATCAGGTTTCCTTTGCACTACCTGCAAACTACCTACTGCAGCTTTTACAAAATCTTGCCTAAGAAAAGAAAGCAGAGCAGCCCCAGTGTGCACATCCTGTGGTCCTTAGAAGCAGCTGCTCGTGCATCAACGATTGACAGCCCTTTTGCCAAACAGATCTAAAAGACTTTCTCCATATTACTCTCCAGCAGTAAAATCACCTACCCAGGGCAGCAACATGCAATGAATTTTCCCTTACAGAGATTTGTCAGTCTTTCTTTAGCGAGTGTTAAATCTGCAATCACAGCATAACCGATACTTGCATTTCTGTGTCTCACACATTCCAGCTCCGAGGAACAGACAATTACATTTGCCTTCCATATATGTTTGCCTGGGTTTCGAGTGACCTCATGCCAAATGGAAATTGGTTGAGAAATCTTGGTTAAGTGCTCAGAGAACAATGGTCTGCATTAAAAAGTGCATGCATAATTTTGCACAATGTAGATTCAACTGACAGTCCATTGAAAGACATCTTGGGATTAAATGAGCATGAAGACCAAATTGCCCTCTCACCCCAGAAAAGGGTGGTCCCTTATAGTCACACGAACACTTCATTGGCTAAGCAGTGTGACCAATCTCAAAATGAACCCTGTGGTAGCATCTGTAGGTTAATAGCAGCTCTTTGTCTCCGCTGCTTTCTGCCTTTAGTCTTTTCCCTGAATTCCATCACAAAAAGTTTCACAATTAAAAAATGTCCTGACAACCATTTTTGTAAATTGACCTTAGCATCTAATCTTTCCTTATTCAACGTGGGTGACAAAAATGTGAACTTCTCATGAATGAGCCAGCTGTCTAAATCTGTCACATAGCATGGTTTTATTACACTCTTCATAATCAGCAAAGCAAGAAAGTCGCTGAAGTATTTTAGCAACATTTAAATATCTGACAGAGATAACATCTTTAACACTTTCTTCAATGAAATATATTTAAAAATAAACCCAACTTTAACTCCACTGTGACATGTTATTTTCAACAACCAGCGATAGTTCTTTTCTCACTGTTTAGTTCCTTGAAAAATACCACAGATGGCACCTAAATTGAAGATTCACAATAATATATATGCCATAGTCATGTAGAGAACAAAAAACAATGATCTTAGAGTTTTGATCTTAATAATAAAGACAATTTAGTTTAATAGTGAAATCTGAAAATAAAACTCCAGGAAGAGCTAAGAATTAAACCCAGGCCTCGTTCAAATCAATAGCGAAAACTCACATCGACTGTGCTACACCCAGAAAACTACTTTCAAAATTTAAGCAAAATTCCTCACTTTGTTTTATTAAAAAAAAAAATTCTGCTCTGAGTCATTCCATTAAAACTTCAAAATTAAGAAATAATCTAAGTGAAGGTTAGAGGGAAGATAGTGTGTGAAACTGTTTTGATTCATTTTTAAATCATCTTTTCTATTGTGTGAAAGCAGGCATCTGCATTAAGCCCACATGTACATAGGAAGTCCCAGTGGAAAAGAAGTATTCTCATAAAAAAAAAAAAAGACAAAAAAATCCTAGCTGCTTATTTATCAAAAGAAATTATACTATTAAAAAGAGTGAGCAAACCCCAGGCCTAGCCACCCAAGATGCTGATATAAAAAGGGCAACTGCAGTAATTGCCCTGAGAATTGGCATACAAAAAAAAAAAAAAGGGTCTGTAGAAAGCCTGTTGCCAGTTAGGTCATTCTGCAGCCATTCTCACACAACCTCCGAGAGTGTCCCAGAATAAAACTGAGCTTATAAATGAAACTAGATAAATGAGGCAATTAGATAAGGGCCTCCAGAAGGGATTTTATGTATGTGTTCAAGTTGTCTCTGTCTCTGTGTCTCTCTCTCCTAATCTTTTATTCCATTCATTTCTTCCATTATTCGGAGATACTGCCCCTCTGTTCCCAACACATTGTATATTTTGAGCATTCTTTCAGCCTTTCTGCTGCTAAAGGAGAACAAACGTACCTGTTGCAAGAAACATGACTCTCCTTAATGTCTGCTAGTTTTAAACCCTTGCTTTATTATTTTGGGACAGAAAACTCATCTTTCTCTTTTTAAATGCCACTGCTCAGAAAGAAGGCGTATTACTGGAATATAAGGAGAAACATGCCTACTCCATAGATAAGTAGGGAGACAAAAAGATGTTATGCAAAATCAGCCCCAAATCGTTTCACTCCATTTCAGAAAAACAGTAAACTCATTTTTCTACTGCACCCAATAAGAAATACTAACTCAAAGCCTCCCCCTCTGGGAATAAATTTCTTCTGTTAACAGTCAGGGTCACAGATCCAAACGCTTTTTACCTTTAAATCCTCACACGTTATTCTATTTCATGCAAACAAAGTGTAAGTTAGGTATAAACAAGAGTATAAATTCTGTAACACTGACATGACACCTCTGTTTATCTCCTTTCATTCACTAGTCCACATTTGGTTTTGCAGCTCCTTCCTTTCTAGACCCACAGCAAACATCAACAATCCCTGGTTGCTACAGGTGCTTATTATTTTTGAAAGTGCTGCCTGACAGATGCATGCATCAAAAAAAGCTTCCCAGCAGGCTGAGGCCTTTATCTTTTGGTCACTCCAGAGAACTTTGTTATTTTATAGTGACCTCCAGTGCTGTGTCTTAGCTGGGCATTTACAGTTCAGGAGTGCCAGCCTCACACAGCTCAGGCACAGACAGACTGAAGCTGGAGGAAGGCAGAAATCACTTCAGTCACTGTGCTTGTCAGAAAGTTACCCATTTCCATCCAGTGATCAGGTGCCTTAACTGAAAAGCAAAGTGATATTCCTAGCATGATGAAATGTTACATCTCAGTACACATTTTCTCTAATTTGGGTTGAGAAACAAGGACCTTTTCCTTGTAAAATTGTGCAAAATGGAGATGCTGAAAATACGAACAAGCAATTTCACAGGTGTGAAGCTGCGCTATGGTGAAAATGAGTATTCATACCTGTAATTCTAATTGCATCCATGAAACAGGCATTTATAAGATTAGTTCTACATTGAAAAAGCAAGTTGAAGGACACCGTGTTCTGCTAATTTTTCCTTAATCCTTTCCTGTAAATCCTTTAAAAGACATTAATGCATTTTCATTTACTATACTTTAACTTACCTATGCATCAGTTTAATTAGCAATTATACCATTTTGATCTTCCATTCAACTTAAAAGCTGTCCTTTGTCTTGGAAATAAAACAGAAGGAAGCTAAGTGGTAAATAAAAACTAATTATTTCCATTTTGCAATATTAAAAATTCACTAATATTTTGTGAATTAGAAAAAAGTAACATTCTCATCAAAAATACAGCCAACTCTTTAAATTTATTCTAATTCAAATTTGCAGAAAATTTGTACCAAATAATCTGGGTTCTGGCTACAAAAAAACTGATAAATAATATTTCTCTAAGTAGTTTCAGGACAAAATGTTTTAGAAACATTGAAAAAAAATTAAGACTGTTGTGCTGAAAAGTTGGCTGTTTTCAACAACAGAGTAATTCAGTGAAATAAGGCACGTACTTTTGGGGATATAGGTGTGAAACAGCAGAAGCCACCTGAAAGCTTAGTACAGGATTACTTTAATCTTTGAGGGCCTGACTCCAAGCCCATTGATGTCAACTGATAATCTCCTATTGACTTCATTAGTTACAGGATTAAGTCCTTAAAAGATATCCACTTAGCTGGCAGAAGATCTTAACTTCAGACACCAGTGCACACATGACCTCTCCGTGTCCGCATCTGCAGTCATTAGACTAGAGTTTTCTGGAATAGGAGTGCAGATCCAGCCCTGCAGAGCATATCCAGTCCTCCTGGGTTTCCTGGTAAATGCTAGGATTTACACAAAATAGGTATTGCCAGCATTTAAACAAAATCTGCCAGACTTCCTGATACTTTTTAAAAGTGTCCAGCAGTCAGCTGATGTGAAAGCTGACTGACTCCCCTGCTTCCCAGAGCTCTCAGTACCGAAAAGGTATCATGTAGTGACCATTTCATGCTACAGACACTCACAAACATTTAATATTCTGGGTTATATGCAAATAATGTGTGTCTTTACCTGTGTTTAGTGCACACAGACAGGCTTCCATGAACAAAAGTGTCCAACATTATTGCACAGGCAGCAAGCTGCATTACTGGACAAGAGTTTCATTTCTACTGATAAAAAACAACTTTCCAGCTGTTACACGTTACCAAGAGGGTCCCGTGTATCATACAGTGAAGTTCCTTTTATGGCCTATGAGATTTTCCTATTTATTTTCATTTTGCAATGAAGTAAAAAAGTAAAAACTATTTTAAATATAAAACTGCTTAAATGCCCAGGAAATTTCAGAAAGGCGGCATCAGCTAAAGCGTGTGAATGTACACAATGGCTGTGCTCACAGTATTCTTGGAAAGAAGGCAGAGAGAGTTGGCTGGTTTGGAGACAGGGTTTTTTTTATGTAGGATACATTTTACAGTAGGACAAAAGGGTGTTTTGCATCACAAGGCAGTAACAAACAACCCCATTTTCTGAATGTTCCTAGGAGGAGCTGCTAAAAAGAAAATGTTCTAGGCAGTCAAAACTGGTGTGCAGAATGAACTTAATTCATATCAAAGATATACTGAGACCAGAAACCATCTGGTATGAAGTCACCAGATGTAGCTTGCAGCGGTCTCTGTTAGTACCAGAAGCAGTAACCCTACCCTGTGAATTTTCCAGAAATGCTATTAGCTGTCCCCCACAAAATATACTGCAGAATTAAAACTTCAATTCCCCTTCGAGAATAATTAGATTGTAATGGGAGCCAAGCAGAAAAGGAAATAACAAACTTTTGTCACTTGAGAACATTACTGTTGTGACATTGCCGTGTTCAACTGCCTTTATTTCATAGTAGCTGTCAGGTACTGTACGTACATTTGAAATGTGGGAAAATAGCTTAAAAAATATCACTCAGACTAGGTTTAAGCATCTTCTATAAACTGAATTATACTACTAAGCATATACAGTCACCAACCTGGCTGGGAGCACACGAGTAATTTTAAGCATATGAGCCTCACTGAAGTCATGTGCTTAACATTATTAAAATATAATTAAGTGCTTTCTTGGTTTGAGACCTTACAAGTCTTTGCAAATCGACCTACATAGACTCTATATGCTATATATGCATTTCTTTTTAGGGAGACAGCAGGACTGAAGTTCACAAGAAGAGAATTCAGTTGCTGTCTGTCACAAATTCTATATAACCCCAAATAATTGCATCTTTGTGCTTCCACTCTCCATCCAAAAATTAGTGAAATCAATCCTTGTAAAGCGCTTTGAGCTCTTCAAATGAAAAGTGCTATAAAAGCTACAAATTATTATTATATTATTGAACACCATGTATGTATACACACTATTATGTAATATATAATATATGTATAATGCATATAAATTCTAACAAATGTATTTGTGTAATATCTGAGAAATGGAACAGTTGTATCTGGAAGTGATAAATACATAGAGTTGGATTTATTGTTAATCTGTGGATTTAATGATTTTTTTAGACAAAAGGATGTTTAAGTGTATAATTGCTTTTCTTAATTTAATATATTTATGTAAATGCATGCCTGAAGTTCTGATTAGGTAGTTCTTCTGTGTCCCTTAAGCTAATAAAATATATTAAACTTTATCTTACTATATAAGGTACACCTGCTGCTTTAAATTTTTTTTGTTTTAATATTTTTTATGACTAAATGCATAATTTAAAGTTCATGAAATTTTAATTTTAATCAGCTCTTTGATCTTTGCAGTAAAAGCAAAACGCCAGCATTTTATATATTCTTTGAAATGTACACTAGTTTTATTTATATAAATTCTAAGATGCTTTCATAAAATGTGACTGAACACTGCTATTATTTTTGGAATGGGAAGTTTGGAATGGGGTTTCCTGGACATAAAATTAAGACATCCATATTGAAAAGATAGCTGTTGCATTGCAGGCAATATGTGAGTGGACATGCAGCTGGAACAAGGGGGTTTCATGCACAGGCTTTGGAAGTACATATATCTTGGAGAATTAGTTCAGCAACAGGAGAAACATTGGGGTCATTTATTTGTTGTTTATTTCCTATCTTTGGAGAAGCACATCACCAAATGTAACGTATGCTTAATTCAGGGGTGCCATTTCCAGAGGTTTAAATGAGGGCCATAAAACATGGATGCAGCATGGAATTCTTTCTTTTCTCCCCATCCTAAGTAGCAGGTTCTGTTCCATTGAACTCAACACCTCAGCATGCACGTGGGAGCAGGGCCAGCTCCACGTATCAGGCCGTTGTGTTTTATGATAGAAGAGAACAATTAATCACAACACTTAAATGCAAACCGCACTTGCATCTGGGACAGCAAAAACCACTCAGGACAGGGAGCATGAAAGAGCCAAGGGCTTCTTCACACACAAAGTTTATTTTGGTGGTTTGAAATGCTGTTGTATTAGTCTTACACATTTAACTTACCTAAGGTCTTTAGCCTGTCCCGTGTTTATTTCTTAAACTGAAGAATGAAGCATTACCAACTCTACAATATTGATGCTATCTCTACATTTCAGATCGAAGCCAAAATAATCTTGAAATTGTCATTAAATTGTTTTTCCATTTTTCAGCTAGCTATGTACCATTAGTGATATGGGCTGGTGGCCAGCCAGAGAACTGGGATCCAAGGAAAATTTGAACTTCACCCAAATTTGAGGATATTTGGAAACTGTATTTTACTTCAGCTTTTCAATGAATAAATACAGCAGTTGCAGCAATGTTCTTTTAAACGCATTTTCTTTAAGATTTTCTTCATTTGAAGACGTTCTCAGAACAAGAAAACAGCTGAAAGATGGCAAACAAATAATCAAGAAATCCATGAGGATTGTTTTGATTTTTTAGTGGGACCTATATATTCAGACAGAGAGTAAAAAGAATTCTGTGAGTTTTGTACATAATTACAATAAATACAGTGCAGCGTGTAGTTCTGGTGACATCATGAGTCACTGAGTTTGTTCTTGTAATTTATTAAGACATTATGAAAACCCACTGACATATTTATAAGCCTTGGAATTAACAGCTACCTTTCATTCCTTTTACAACACATAAGACATGAATTTCACTTAGAGAATTATATACACTCAGCTGTGTACAGCAGAACTGTAATTCTACCTGGAGCTTCTGATGGTACCGTAAACCTGAAGGGCCAAATTCTGCTCTGCTTTTGGGTGAACAAAAGGAGGTGTCCTTGGCCTCTTGAACAGGGCTCATGTGGTTTGCCAAAAGCCATCAGAATTTTCAAAAGGAATCCAAAGCCTAAATATAGAATTCAGGAGCACTTCATGTTACTAATACTAATAGTTACTACTAATGTATTTGATTAAGTATTTAGTCACTATTCCCAAAATATACACTTTGAACAATCTTCTGTCCTTTTATTGCCTTGTCTTTATTTCCATATACAGCTCTGTTCCTTAAGTCCCTGATTCTTTATTTGTTTTCTTATAGATGTCCTGCTTCTCCATTCTATTGCACTAAATTCACTACATATTTACAAGTTTATCATGGGACTGATTATAGCACAAGTGTTTTTTTTCTCTATTTTGCCTTAATGAATGCACTCAGTAATGGATCAGCCCCTGGTTTAACTCTAAATTAAAAATGCACCACAAGTAAGTAGGGAAGAATCTTTAGGATGCCAAAGAATCATTTCGGTCTGTGTGGTTGGATTTATTTATTTTGGGGGAAGGGTTGGTTTGAGTCATATTTGATGACATGTCTACGGATGACATACATCTCTGGCAGAACTGGGCAAAGTGGGACATAGCTTTGGTTTTGGAAAACCTCACTCAACAGTGGCTTCCTTGTTTGCTTGGTTTGGGGTGGTTTCTGGGGCTTTTTTAAGTTCTTTTTTTGTTTATTTTTTTGTATTTCAGAGCTAGGACTACTCCTGGGTTTTGTGTGAATTCCAAAATTTTGGGCTAAAACAGTTGAATGAATGGCTCTTACACTGGTTCAACATTCAATATTCAAAATTTCAGATGTTGTCAATGTTTCAGTCGTCTCCAACTTCTGCTTGTCTTCCATTACCAGGAATTCATTGATATCAGTGTTGTCAGGAGGTGAATCGGGCTAAGCAGTGGCTTTTCCTTTTCCCTCATTTTATATCACTTTAAATGCATTTTGCTCAGAAGCATCTGTCACATTGTCCCACAATGAAACTGGTGTCATCATCCTAGCACAGTTTGCTCCAGTTGTACACACTGGAGCAACTGCTACATGCGCCCGTACCTTTGCTTACTCAGAGAGAGACTGAGGGAGGGAATGTATGGGTTGCATGCCTGTCCTTCATTAGAACAAGAGGTGTGTTCTCCTTTCAGTATTAGAAAGTTGGAATTCTGTGATATATATGCAAGCTATTTCCACTTCAGGAAAAGGGAACATACACGGGAATCAAATGGCTGCCTTTGGTTCAGGAGATTTGTAAAGAAGAGATCCAAACTCCACAAACTCTCCTGCAGTGGAATTCGTGCTTTCCTGGTCGGATGAATGGAACAGGTGCAGATACAGCTTTCAGGCCTTTAAACCACACCAGCCCAAATAAATTACAGCTACAGAGCATGTTTAGCAATTCCAAGCAAACATTAGAATGCAATGCCCATGGTGCAGATAAAGTGCTTATGAAAAAGGTGGACGTAACATCTGTACTGGCACAGAACGCCTGCTCTAAAGTAATAGCTGCAAAATGCCTCCTATAAAGCATAAGACTGTTAGTACAGCTGCAGCTTTTAATAGCTATTGAATTTCTTGATCAGGGAGGCAGGTCCAGAGCAAGGGAAATGGACAAGTGAAACTATAAACTGCTATTTTACACCTATGAATGTAATATCAAATAAATGTGGCCGAAACCACTTTTATTTTTTTAAGA
>VYZT01036791.1:0-20013 GCA_013400735.1 Pomatostomus ruficeps
AGGGAAGTCACCAGCAGCACCTCGAGCCACCCAAACCAGGCACAATCAGCCCAAATTTCTGTCGGAGTGAGGGGGGATTGGTGCCGAGCTCGGCAGTGCAGGTGGGAATATTCGTGTACGTATGGACGTGTGCGTGTGTGCGAGGCACGGCGCCTTCAAAAATCAAATTATTCCGTGGATCAGAGCAGCCTCCATGGCTGGATCAGGCCTTTCCTCATCCCAAAATCCATCCCCGGAAGCGAAGGCCGAAGTTTCTCAGGCCTCTTGCACAGCCCTGGGGTCGGATCCATCTGGACACGAGCAGGTTTGGGGGAAAAAACACAAAACCTGGTGAGAAACAGAATACCTGGTAAGAAACAGAAAACACAAAAAACTTCCACAAACCCCAAAATCTCCACTTTTTTTTGCTGATTCGTGCGAGCTCCTCCGCGGTTCCAAGCCTGGCTCTGCTCCGTGCGGGAAGGAGCCGCCTCGGCCGTTCCTCGGCAGGGAACGGGGCAGGGATGAGCTCATCCCGAGGGCGATTGGGAAAGCTCGGGGGGAGCCTTTACCGTAAGAGGCCTTCGCTGCAGTTCCAGGGCTCTGGCAGCGGCGATGGGGAATGTGTTGAATCAGAGCCCTCCCTGCCCACACTTTGGGACGTTCACCCAAATCCCCGTCTTGGAGGATGCAGGGATTTAGTAGGAAAAAAAAGAAAAAAAAAGGTCAGGTTCTCACCAGGTTTTCTGTTCCTTCAGGAAGGGTAAAATCCACAGTTGGATTTTTTTAACAGGATGGGTAACTCGGGGATGGTTGGCTCCAGATTTTCTGGTTTTTTCCCCCAAGTTCGGGAAGGGTAAAATCCGCAGTCGGATTTTTAACGGGATGGATAAGGCGGGGACGGTTGGCTCCCCGCGCTGTTTTGTCACTCTATTTATAACTTTATTTGGGAGGGGATTTCCACCAAACCCCATAAAAAGTGGGGTTTCCCATCAAAAAGCTTTTCGAGTTCTTTCATGACCTTTGTTCAACAACGACCTAATTTTCGCTCCAAACTCTGGCGCAGCCTGTTCCTGAGCTGGGAGGAGAAGCGGCGCTCGAAATTGGGTCAGTTTTCATTAAAAACGCTTCCGTTTACTAATAGTTTCCCGCGTGTCGGAAGGGCTGGGACGGGCCCCAGACGCCGCGCGGCGCGGAGGGGACGCTGCCCTTCTTCTGCGCGGGAGAAATGGGTTCATTTTCCTGGGAATTCGCTGCTCGGGGCTCAAGGACGTTCTGGGTCTCCAAGAGCTCTCCAAGAGCCACAGTTTTTCCTTGAAAAAGTTCGGATGGATGCGGGATTTCTGTGGTGTCCCTTCCTGAGGGTCCTGGCGGGAATTGGGGTGGGATGGGGCTGATTGAGGCTGGGCTTTGGTGGTTGTGCCTGTGCCACCTGTGTCACCTGTGTCACTCGGCCCGAGGGTGCAACAGGAACCACGAGCCAGCCAGGGAATCCCAACCCCATCCGGGGCCTGGGAAAGGCGCGGGAAGGAGGAAAAGACGGGAGCGATCGGGAGGCTGGAGCATCCCACACCCTGACCTAATTCAGGGCCTAATCCAAAGCCTGCCCTAATCGGGGGGATCGGAATCTCCGAGTCTGAGCCCCCCTATCCCGGGAAAGCCGATGGGAGAGCAGCGGGATCCGGGAGCCGGGAGCAGCTGCTGTGAGGCTGCGGAGACTCCCAGGAATGGAGCGGGAAAGGATCGCGGCCCTGGGTCTGCTCCCGCAACGCTCAGAGCTGCCAAATTCCCCTTTTTGGAGCCATTCACTCTTGGACCCCTCGGACCCGGTGATTGAACCCCCTGAGAGGCGCGGGACGGGGGAAAAACGGCGACAAAACCGGCGCAGACCGGGAGAGGCGGGGAGGGAAGCAGAGCGAGGCCAAGAACCGGCGGCGCTCGGAGCCCGTTGCCCCCGCGCGTCTCAAATGTGCAAATTACGCAGCCATTTCACGGGACACTTAGGAGTCAATTTGCAACGCGGCTCAGGGGGAAAATTGGGCACATAATTCCCCTGAACAATAACCGGAGCGGCCGCTTAATTGAACGCCGCGCCTGGACCTCGTTAGCGCGCGTGCCGAGGGGAGGATGCTGCGGGCGCCGCGGCCACGTGCCAGCATCCCTGAGCATCCTTGAGCATCCCAAAGCATCCCGGAGCATCCCGGAACATCCCGGAGCATCCCCAGACCCCACGTGCAGGCCCGAGGGCAGCAGGACCCCGGCCCCGGCGCTCGGCAGCCCCAGCCCGGCTCGCGCACACGCTCCGGCAGCCCCGGCACAGTGGCAGCAGGCTGTTCTCATTACGGCCCAATGAGGCTGTTTACTCACCCAGCTGGAGACAGTTAGGGAGTGATAAATAATGAAAGAGAAAACATGATTTTCCCCTCTGTGGTTTCTATTTGTGTAACCATATGTCACAGCTCAATACGGCCGCGGGTTTCTTTCTTTTTTTTTTTTTTCTGCTTTATTCAGGAAAGAGTTGATTTTTTTTTTTTTTTCCACAGAGCGGCGATTTTTCCCCTGACTTCTCTTTTTTTCAAAATTTTTTTTCTCTCTCTCTGCAGCGACAGAAGCATTTCTGTTTGTTTTCTCGCGAAACTCGCTCGGGCTCCGACTCCTCGAAGTCTGGCTCGTCCCAGGAACAGCGGAGGTTTGATAGGGCTGCGCTCAGCTCCTTTTCAAATACCTGTCACGGGGCTGCGGGGAGAAGAACCAGCTGAGAGCGGCACGGGGAGGGCTCAGCACCCCGGGTTGGGCTGATCCCGCATTCCCCTGGCTGCAAAAATTTCCTTTGGGAGGATAAAACCCTCTGGAGCTCTGAGGGTTGGATGGGGGTGACGGGCTGGGTTTGGGAAAGGTTTGTGAGGGTTAAGGGAGAGTCGCTGTTGGGTGTTCGCAGCAGGGAAACTGAGGCACGGCGCATTCCGGAGGGTTCATCCCGGGAATCCGCAGCCCCCGGGCACCTGCGTGAGTGTGGGATCGCTCCAGAGCCCCGGCCCAGCTCCGAGGAAATGGGCAATTAATGGTGGCACCGTTCCCAGAGGCCGAACTGGGTACCTGAGCACAGCGGGGAAGGGCCAGAGTGGCACCGAGCCCGAAAATCCCAACCCTGCCATGGGTTTGGGGCTCCCTGATCCACGGGATTCACCCCAGCATGGAAATCACCCCCAAAATCCCATCCTGAGCATCCCTGGGAGCCTCGGGGCCATTCCCTGGGGAGCCTGGGCAGTGCCCAGCATCCTCCAGGTGCTCCCCTCTGGAGTGGGGTTTTAACTGGGTTAAACTGGGTTTAACTGGAAGGGAAGGAGGCAGCCCTGAACAGGAGATCTCCGCTGATCTTTCCTCAGGGTTTGGGGCTCGCTGATCCACAGGATTCATGCCAGTGTGGAAATCAGCCCCCAAAATCCCACTCTGAGCACCTGAGCACCCTTGCGAGCCTTGGGGCTATTCCCTGGGGAGCCGGGGCAGAGCAGGGTTTTAACTGTGTTAAACTGTGTTTAAGTGGGAGAGGAGGAGACAGCCCTGAGCAGGAGATCTTTCCTCAGGGTTTGGGGCTCGCTGATCCACGGGAATCACCCTAGCATGGAAATCACTCCCAAAATCCCACCCTGAGCACCCCTGGGAGCGGTGTCCTGGAGCTCTGGCAGCCTCGGGGCCATTCCAAACCCTCCGGAGCGGGGTTTTAACTGGGTTAAACCGGCTTTAACTGGGAGAGGAGGAGGAGCAGGCAACCCTGAGCAGGAGATTTCGGCTGATCTTTCCTTCCCCGAGGAACGGCCCTGGCAGCGCCCAGCGCCGGGCGGCGGCTCCGGGAGAGCTCCGGGAGCGCTCGGGGAGCTCATCCCGCCCGTGCCCTGGGGAGGGCAGGTCCCTGCACGGCCCCTCTCGCTCCCCGCCAGGTCCCGCGCACCTTCCTGCCGCAACCAGCGCCCGGCTCCCCATCCCCGCTGCCGCCCTCTCTTCTCCTGCCATGCCCCCGCTGCTGCCGGGAGCTCCTGGCACGCTCCGGGGATGATTTCCCTTCTCGCAGCACTCGCGGCCAGGGGCGGGCCGTGGGTGTTTTTTCGCCCCGGCAAGTTCCCCGGCTTCACAACATCCTCTTTCCCGCAAGACACGCATCGTTCGGGGAGCGCAATTAACGCCGGTGACCTCATCCGTGTCTGCGGCATGAGGTCACCAACGCTCGGGGAGCCGCGCCAGCCCGGCCGGGTGTGCCCGGGGCTCGGCTCATCCCGATCCGGAGTTTGGGCTCGCTCGGGTGTGCCCGAGGTTCGGCTCATCCCGATCCGGAGTTTGGGCTCGCTCGGGTGTGCCCGGGGCTCGGTTCATCCCGATCCAGCTTTGGGCTCGCTCGGGTGTGCCCCGGGCTCGGCTCATCCCGATCCAGCTTTGGGTTCACTCCAGATCCCCATCCCCGCTCTGAGGAAATGCGCAATTAATGGTGGCGTGGTTCTCAGAGGCCAAACCGGGTACCTGGGTGCAGTGGGAAGAGCCTGAGCGGCGCCGAGCCCCCAAATCCCGACCCTGCTGTGGGTTTGGGGTTCGCTGATCCACAGGATTCACCCCAGTGTGGAAATCACCCCCTAAAATCCCATCCTGAGCATCCCTGGGGCTCTGGCGGCCTCAGGCAGTGCCCAGCACCCTCCGGATGAAGAACCTTTCTCTGAATCCAACCTAAACCTCCCCTGGGTCCTGTCCCTGGCCACCTTTGTCCTGAAATGTCACCGAGTGTCCCCCTCACGCAGAACTCCTGGGATGACCCCGCTCTGGTGGCTCCGGTCCCGTCCCCTGGTGTCCTGTGATGTCTGATCCCTCCAGCACCCCGAAGCCTTGGTTGGGTTTGAGGGACCTTGATTAAATTTAGCAAACACAGCCCCTCCTGGTGCCAGACCCTTCCTGAAGTGTGGGGAAACCTTTTCTCCGCAGGTTTTGTGCGCAGGAATCCCGGCAGATGCATTCCCGCTCCTCACTGGATCCCACGGCTGCTCCGTGATGCTCTGCAGGGGCTGTTTGGGGTCAGAGTGGCCTTTCTGCACCCTCCAGGTCTCACCGTTGCCCAAAATGCACCCAAATTCACCCAAATGCTGCTCCAGGCTGGAGCCACCCCAGCTCTGGGTCTGAGCCGCGTGCTGGGTGTCGAACACCTCGGTGTTGATGGATTTGTCCTTTTTTCAAAGCAATTAAATAAGCACAATCAGGATTTCCCTGCTTGGGGTCACAGCGGCTCTCGCTGCAGGGCCGGAGCTGCGGGCTGGGGGAGGATGGACCCCGCAGGTTCCCTGACCCCATTCCTGGCCTGGCACTTCCCAAACCCAAACCCCTCCTGCTCCTTTCTCCCCACCAGCACCACGGAGCGAGGGCTGGGAATTCCGCGCAGGTTAATTGGGGTTATTCCACATTAAAGCCCCTCTGCCTCTGGGCCCTGCTGGTTCCGTGTGTCCTTCCCGCACCTCTCCCTGCACGGGGGAGCCCTGGGAGGGAGTTTGGGATGGTTCCCGGTTCCCCCAGCAGCCCAGGTCACCGTCCTGACATGGGAAGTGGCACCTGGGGGGTCACAAACCCCAAACCCTCGTGCCGTGGGGTGAGCTCCGGTGCAGGTGCCAGGCCGATGGCACTGGGGGAATCCAACCCCTCTGGAGGGGCTGGATCCTTTATTTTTGATTAAAAACCCCTTGGAATTGCCTTTCCAAGCTCGTTCCCGTGTCTGGAGCGGTTCATGAACGTGCCCACCTTTCCTGCCGTCACCCCAAATATAAAATCCAAATATTCCATCAGCTGGGAGCTGGATCTGTCACAGCTGCTCCGAAATACCCGGGAACACCAAACCAGCTCCCTCCTGGCAGCACATCCCTCATCTCCAGGCCTCCAGCCATGGCCGTGCCAGGAAGTATCCAGCTTTTCCACGGCTTTTTCCACTCCTGGCTGCTCGAACACCCGGCCCCTGCCGCTCTCCAATCCCTCCATCCCCTCCAGCAGCGCCTGGGTTAACGGGAGGCACTTGGATGGAAAAAACTCCTTTTTTTTTTAATTTTATTTTTTTTTATTGTAGCAGCAGATAGGGAGAAGAAAAAGCGTCGGGCTCATTTATCTGGCTCGCAGTGTCGCTAATGCCCTCGGCTCGGGGCCAGCGTGAGAGATTGGGAGGTAAATCGGCCAAGTCATGCTGTACAAACATTTCAGAAAAGAAAGATATTTCCAGGCTCTCTCGCAGGATTCCAGCCCTCCTCCTGCTGGGGGATTCGGAGCCCGCTTTACCTCTGCCGGGGGTGTTCAAAAAGCAGAATTTCACCCAAAAGCGGCGCTGGAATTTGGTTGGGGACGCTCAGGACTTGGCTCTCCAGGGATGTTTGTGCCCAGGCAGTGGGCACGGTTGGATTTTTGAATAATAATGGATTTAAACTTCCCGGGGACTGCGTATTTTCGACAACACACACACATGGAGATTTTTTATTGCCCGCAACGTTTTAATGGATGGGTTCTTTGTTATTTATTAAAGGCCGGTTGGAAATGTCTCTCCGCTCTTGTTCTCGCAGATGAGGCAGGTCGTTAACATCCCCACCTTTCCTGCCGTAAACCCACGGACTCAGTCCCGTAAAATCCAAATATCTGCCAGTGAAATCCCCACACATGGAGAATAAAACCCCACTCGGTGCCCACACAAACCACGGGAACGGGGTGGTGCCACCGCGCTGTGACAAGGACAGAGGGTGCCACTGCTGGGTGTCCTGGCCAGGGGTAGGGGGGCAGACCCTCCCTGGGACCTTTGGAAATCCCCAAAACTCCGCTTTGATGCACCAGGGGCTGAGTTTGGGGTGTTTGGGGGGTTACAACACCAGCTGGGATTCCACGCCGTGGGTTTTCCACCAGGAGGGTGGGAGCGAGGAGCCGTCGTTCCTCCCGGGGCCGGGAGCGCTGCCGGGGAGCTGCAGCTCGGCTTGGCTGGGATCTGCGGGGGAAACCTGCCCGGACAGGGCGCCCGTGACTCGCACTCGTGGAACAGCCTCGCTTTTCCCGGCGCCGGGGGCGGAGGTGTTTGGATCCGGAATTTGGGGCCACCCCAGCTCTGGAGGTGCAGAAATCCCACAGCATTCCCAGCCCTGTGCTGGGATGTGAGCGAGGAGTGTTCAGCCTTGGGATGCCTTCCCTTCCCTTCCCTTCCCTTCCCTTCCCTTCCCTTCCCTTCCCTTCCCTTCCCTTCCCNTTCCCATTCTCCTTTCCCCTTCCCTTTTCCCCTTTCCCCTTCCCCTTTCCCTTCCCCCTTTTCCATTTTCCCTTTCCCCTTCCTCTTTCCCTCCTCTCCCTTTCCCTTTCCCTTCTCCCTTCTCCCTTTTCCCATCCCCTTCCCCCTTCCCTCTCCCTTTGCCCTTCCCTTTCCCCTTTCCCTGCCCATCCCGCCCCTTTCCCTTCCCCCGGGACGGCCGCACCCCGCACCCACCGTACCCCATCCCCGATCCCCGGCGCATCCCCGTCCCCGCAGCCCCGTCCCGCTCCTCCCGCGGCCCCCGGGAGCGCCGCGCTTTGCTGGAGGGCACGGAGAGGATCCGCGAGCGCCGCAGAAAGCTCCGAGTCGTGCGGAGCTGTCCCCGGAGGAGCAGATCTGAGGGAAGGCGGCGGAGGCGATGCCTGCAGCAATGTCAGCGCGAGCACAGCCGGGCTGACGGGATTCAGAGCGGGGATTAGGGCTGGGATCAGGGATGCGGGGAAATGAAGAAAGGCTCCGGCTTTCCAGGCGCGCCTCCGCCGTGTTCGCGCTCGTGTTCGCCGGGCAGGGACAAGCTCCGCGCTGTGCGAGGCTCCCGGAGAGGCCGGGGTTCGCCTCGGAGCTGCGGCTGGTGAGGGAGGAGGCGGTGGGGACACCCGGCTGTCCCCTGTCGCAGGGACAGCCTGGCCAGACCCAGCCCTGGACGCACAGAGCATCCCTCGATCATTCCCTGAACCATTCCCTGAACATTTTCCTTTTTCCAGGAGTTTCCAAACCGTTTCTGCTCCATTCCCTGACCCAACTATTCCCATTTTTGGGCCGGGGAATCCCTGACTCCCTCCAGGGCTGGCGGTGGCTGCAAAATCCAGCCGGAAACCCCTTTGCTCTGGGTGGGTTTATCCCACACGGGAAAGCGGAGCCACCGCCTCTCCCTGCTCCCCAGAGCCTGCGAGAAGCGGGATTTTGGGAAGCTCAGGGAGGGTGGGAAAGGAGCAGGAAAAGCCAGACTGGAGGTGCAGCTTGTGTAGGTGCGGGACACACCTCGGTCCCCACGGCTGCTGCTTCCCCCGGGTCACCAAGGCCACCTGTCACCCTGTCACAGCCTTGCCCTGTCCCCAGAAAGGGGCTGTTGTGCCTTTGCACTCCAGCAATCCCAAATCCCCCTCCCCAAATCCTGCTGTGGGTCCTTCCCCCTCAATCATAGCCCCCCCAAATGCTGCTGCGTTCTCCTGGGAGAGCTGGGGACACAGGACATGGCCCCAGTGGGATGCTGGGGACACAGGAGCGGCCCCAGTGGGATGCTGGGGAGAGTCAGACCTGCCTAAAATCGCTTTTCCAAGAAGAGAACGTCCCACCCTCCTCGGAGCAGGCTGAGAGTCCCCGCCAGGCTCAGAGCTGAGCCACCCCAGGAGCTGGAGGGGTCCCCAGTGTCCCCAGCCCCTCGTCCCACTCTGATCTCGGGGAGGGAGGACTCGAGGTCCCACCGCAGTGCCCTGCCCCAAAACTCTCCAGCGTTAACCCCCAGGCTCTGTGGCTCCAGCCAGAGCAGAGCTGCTCTCTCCTCCTCCAGCCCTTTTCTCTCCCTTCCCGGCCTTTCCCCTTCTCTTATCTCCCCAGAGCCCCTGGACTTTCTCCCAGCGCTGCCCACCCTGCTCGGGGCTCCTCTGCTCCCTTTGTTCCCTGTCCTCACTCTGATCACCCCTTCCTCACTCGGCCTCTCGGGGAGGCAGAGCCCCCAAAACCCTGGAGACATCCTCAAGGATCCCACACTCCAAAATCCTTCTCCTCTGCTCCCTTTGTTCCCTTTGCACCCCGAGCGAGCCTTCCTCCCTCGGCCTCTGGAGGAGGCAGAGCCCCCAAATCCCTGGAGACATCCTCACAGATCCCACACTCCAAAATCCTTCTCCTCTCCACCCTTTGTTCCCTTTGCACCCCAAGAACTCCTTCCTCACTCAGCCTCTTGGGGAGACAGAGCCCCCAAATCCCTGGAGAGATCCTCAAGGATCCCACACTCCAAAATCCTTCCCCTCTGCTCCCTTTGTTCCCTGTCCTCACTCTGATCACCCCTTCCTCACTCAGCCTCTGGAAGAGGCAGAGCCCCCAAATCCCTGGAGCTGCCGGAGACACCCTCATGGATTCCACACTCCAAAATCCTTCTCCTCTGCTCCCTTTGTTCCCTTTGCACCCCAAGAACTCCTTCCTCACTCAGCCTCTCGGGGAGAGAGAGCCCCCAAATCCCTGGAGAGATCCTCACAGATCCCACATCCTTCTCCTCTCCACCGCTTCAGCTCCTCATTCTCGAGCTCCCTTTTCTTTCTCCTCGTTGAGGTACAAAAGCACCAAGTTCTCCTTCCCATCCCTCTCTCCCCTACTCCCCACCCCTCAATTCATCCAACCCTCTCTTTTCCATTTTTTTCCCCCCTTCCTTCCTACCCCTCTCCCCACTTACTATTATTATTTTTTTTTTTATTAATTTAAGTTTTTCTTTTAACTTTCAAGGTCACCACGGACAGACAATGCCACCAGTGCCTGTTTGATATGTGAGCGCTATTGGCGTCCATTGCCACGGTTTCCGTGGTAACACAGTAACCATTAATTTTCAATTAAAGTAGACAAAAAGCCCGATGACAGCTCCAGGTCTGCTGAAGATGTCAAGAATCCGTATTAATATACAGCAAGAGAGCATAATTGTGTGTCCATCTTCCCGAGCAACGAAAATGGAGGGATAATTACCAGCTAGAAAGCCACTCTGTAATTTTGTTCTTACTGTCACCACAACCCTACATATTAGCATAAATTAAAAGCGGGGTTTATTGTTACCGAAGTGCATTGATATTTCCAGCCTATTTTCTTCCTTTTTAACCGGTTGTTGTTGACGGGTGACTCCCGGCCGCGCGGCGGGCGAGCCTTGGGGACGCCGGGGAAGGAAGGGACGCAGCTTTGGCGGTGCCACCCAGGTGGAAAGGAGGGAAGGGAGAAACCCCAGCTCGGCGTGTGAAGCTTTTCCATCCTCCACATCCGCCGGGAGATCCGTAATTCCCAACTTTTCCACACTGCCGCGTGTCCCACCCCGCGTCCTCGGCTGCTCCGCGCGCGGTGACAGCCGAGCCGAATTCATGAATTGGCGTGAATGGCGGAAAAAAGCGGGTTCCTGGTATCATATCCAGGGAAAGCTGTCCCTCCGAGGGGAATTCAGCGTAATTACCCTGGAGGGAGCGATCCTCAGGCAGTCAGTCACAACACTGACCCGCTGCCGCGAGCTGACAGGGAAATTACAGCCTGTGGGCTCAACAAAAGGGGCTCCCTTCCCTCCGACAGGGCCCCGGAACGCCGCGGCTGCGAGGGAAAAGTGAGGGATTCGATCCGAGCTTCCCTCCACACAGCAGAGCCAGGGCAGGGAAGGGAAAGGGCTGGAAAAAGAACCAGGAACTCCGAATTCCCGCTGAGGAAAGGAAGTGGGAACTTGGGGTTGGATCAGGGATGGGAATGGCAGAGTGGGTTTGGGGCTTTGGGGCTCAGGGCTGTGGGGCTGAGGGACACTGGGGTTTGGGACTCTGGGACACAGGGACACTGGGATCAGGGACACTGGGGTTTGGGACTCTGGGACACAGGGACACTGGGATCAGGGACACAGGGATCAGGGACACAGGGTTTTGGGGCTCAGGGACACAGGGATCAGGGACACAGGGATCAGGGACTCAGGGACACAGGGTTTTGGGGCTCAGGGACACTGGGATCAGGGACACAGGGATCAGGGACACAGAGTTTTGGGGCTCAGGGACACTGGGATCGGGGACAATGGGATCAGGGACACAGGGGTTTGGGGCTCAGGGACACTGGGATGAGGGACACAGGGTTTTGGGGCTCAGGGACACTGGGATCAGGGACACAGGGACACAGGGTTTTGGGGCTCAGGGACACTGGGATCAGGGACACAGGGACACAGGGTTTTGGGGCTCAGGGACACAGGGATCAGGGACACTGGGTTTTGGGGCTCAGGGACACAGGGACAAGCCCAGCAGGGAAGGAGGGTAAGAGCCTTGAAAAAGCCCCAGGAGGGGCTGGGTGTGTTTAGTCCGTCCCCAAGCAGGGCAGGTGACAAAAGGGACAAACTGCTCCCACATTCCCAGCAGGGGAGGGGCAGGAAGGGGCTTCGCTGGCGGGTCTGGGATGGGAAATCTTGGTGTGAAGTGACCACGGGCAATCAGAACCTTTCAGAGGTGTCAGAGGGAGGTGGCAATGTCACCTGTGAGGGACCTGAGCCCTGGGGACACTGGGAGCAGGGACATTGGGGTCAGGGATGTAGGGTTTTGGGGCTCAGGAGTGCAGGGGCTCAGGGACACTGGGGTCAGGGACACAGGGTTTTGGGGCTCAGGGATACTGGGATCAGTGACAAAGGGTTTTGGGGCTCAGGGCCTCAGTGACACTGGGATCAGGGACAGGGTTTTGGGGCTCAGGGCCTCAGTGACACTCGGATCAGGGACAGGGTTTTTGGGCTCAGGGACACTGGGATCAGTGACAGGATTTTGGGGCTCAGGAACACTGGGATTAGTGACACAGGGATCAGGGCCACAGGGTTTTGGGGCTCAGGAGTGTGGGGATCAGGGATATGGGGATCAGGGACACGGGGATCAGGGACACACGATATCGGGACTCAGGGGCTCAGGGATTTGGGCTTCAGGAACACTGGGTTTGTCCCCAGCAGTGACCCGGGGGCTCCATGACACCCAAACCCCTCCAAAACTGCACAGCCCGAGGCAGCAAAGGGTCAAAAAGCTGGCAGGGCCTGCTCTCCCCCCTAGATATAAATACCAGCCTACCAGTCGACACAGAGTACATACATCTTAAACAAACACTTGGCCGGGCTGTTTATCTCCCCAGCCTTTAAACAAACTCTTTCAAAGGTTTCTGCTGATATGAGAGATTTACTGAAAACCATTCGCCCTTCTTAAAAGCCTCTCAGTTTATGCTGCTCCGGGTGAAGCCAGCGGTGTTTGAGCCTGGAGTTTTCTGTCTCCTGACCGCGTGTTTATCCGAGGGGCCACCGCCGGCTTTGATACGAGAGCAGCACGGACACAAATCTTTACGAGGGAAAATATAAAATAAACTCCCCGAGTCGGGGTGTGCGTGTGGCACGGGCGGAGGGGAGCAGCCAGGGAGGGGAGCAGGAGGAGGAGGAGAAGGAGGAGAAGTTTTGTCCTTGGGAGGGTCACAGAATCCCAGGACCTCTGAGGTTGGAAAAACCCTCTGGGAGCATCAAATCCAAGCTGTGCCTGATCCTTGTCACCCAGAGCACATCCAGGACACATCCAGGGATAGAAACTCCAAACCTCCCCGGGCAGCCTCTTCCAAAGCCTGGCCGCAATGCCCATGGAGAAATTCCTCCCGAAAATCCATTCTCAGGTCTGTGGTTCCCTGGACACTCCAGACCTCCTCGGGCAGCCTCTTCCAAAGCCTCACCACCCTTTCCATGGAGAAATTCTTCCTGAAAATCCATTCTCAGGTCTGTGGTTCCCCGGACACTCCAGACCTCCCCGGGCAGCCTCTTCCAAAGCCTCACCACCCTTTCCATGGAGAAATTCTTCCTGAAAATCCATTCTCAGCTCCGTAGCTCCGGGATCCCACGTTGCTATTCCACCACCTACATCATTCCCATGACATTTTCATCCCAGTGACCGGTGTGGATCCACCTGAAATTCCGTGTTTTTCCCAGCCCCGCCTGTGGCAGCCGGCTCAGCATTCCATGGACGTGTCACTGTCACTCCGGATGGCTCCCGGAGCAGGTGCCACTAAACACCGGGAAAACTGAGGGACATCGATCGGAGTCACTGCCAGAGCAGCGAGGATGAGGGTGAGGATGAGGATGAAGATGATGATGAGGGTGAGGATGAGGATGAAGATGATGGTGAGGGTGAGGATGAGGATGAAGATGATGGTGAGGGTGAGGATGAGGATGAGGATGAGGAGCAGGAGCAGGAGCAGGAACAGGATGAGGATGAGGATGAAGATGAGGATCAAGATAAGAATGAGGAAGAGGATGAGGATGAGGACGAGGACAAAGATGAGGATGACGATCAGGAGCAGGACCAGGATCAGGATCAGGATCAAGATCAGGATGAGGACAAGGATGAGGATGAGGATGAGGATGAGGATCAGGACCAGGATCAGGATCAGGATCAGGATCAGGATCAGGATCAGGATCAGGATCAGGACAAGGATGAGGATGAGGATGAGGATCAGGATTAAGATCCAGACCAGGACACCGAGCCCAGACCCTTTTTCCCGCCTTGCTGCATTTCCAGCCCCGTTTCCCAGGTGGGGAGCCTGAGGCGGAGGGAAATGCTGAGCTCAGAGACGTTTTGGGAAGCGAATGGGAGGAGTTGGATCAGAATTTAAACACTGACGGTCGTGCCTTGAGGAAGGAGCTGCTGCTCCTGACTCCAGCGGAAAATGGGAGAACAGACTGTGCTTGAGGAGGAGCTGAACCGTGCAGAGGGAAGAACATTCATGCTCAGCGCTGAGAAATCCCCCCTCGGCTCCACCTGGGGCTCTCTGCCCTGCCCCAGGTGCATGGGGCCCACACAGAGCAGCCCTGCCAGGAAAACCTGGAATAAAGATATTCCCAGCCCCAAACACCCTGAATCTGGAGTAAAATATGATAAAATTTTCTTTTTTCCCAGCGGTGCTGCTTGTGAGGTGTTTTCTCAGGGAGTGACCGAGCCCTTGAGGTGCTCCCGGGCCGTGCCGAGCAGGAATCAGCTCCGCAGCGCTCCGTGTCATTCCTTGTTTGCTGTCCTCCCTCGCCTGTGACACACTCAGGCAGGGACCTGTTTGTTGTCACCGTGACACCCACGTCGGTAAACAAGGCGAGTTTACCCAGCCCTCAATCACGGGGCTGTCGATGGCAGGGCCCAGAACAGCATCGCGGCCTCGGGAACCCACAGGAACCACGCTGTGACCTCCAAATGCCATCCCCAGAGGACCAGGAGCTGCTCCTGCATCCCCAAAAATCAGCAAACTCCACTTCAGGCCCTGCAGGAGGGGAGGTTTCACCAGGCCCCGGGCTCCTGAAGGTTTTATTTCCTTTTATTGCCATGTGAATATTTTTCTCCTCTGGGGCTCCCCTTGGCTGCCCGATCTCCCAGGGTTTCAGCAGGAACAAAGCCCCAGGACCGGTTTCAGAGTAAACAGCGGCCGCCACCAGGCTCAGGACACAACTGCAAAAGCCGTGGCCACGCGGCCACGCTTGGGGATGTGACCTCGTGGCCACCCAGCCATGCTCTGGGATGTGACCTCGTGGCTGAGAGGCCCGTAAAGAAAACCCCGATGGATTCACCGCTGCAGCATCGTGGCCTGGCTTTCCGGCGGTTCGGAACGAGCCGGAGGCCCCACGTGGGATTTGTGAATGCTGGCATTGATGGCACGGCTTTTCCATCCCCTCCCCATCCCCTCCGCTCCGGGCGGGACGAGCTCGGAAGCTCCCGGGTCTCTGCTGAGCCCGAGGTGTGGGGAGGAGGAGGAGGATGGAGAGGAGAGCTCCCGGATGTCTCTGCACGTGGAAATGGGGCCGTTCAAGCCTCTCCAGGCTTTTGTGTGCTCTGCCTTTAGGAGAAACCCGGCTGGGGAGCAAAGGTCGGGGCAGAAATGCCGGTATTTATTTATCCAGGAGAGCTCTGCGAGAGAACAACACGTATTTGGGAGCCTTTCGAAACAGCAGAACTCGCCCCGCCGAGCTGCTAAACCAGTTTGGTGGCGACACTGCTGAGCACACACGGGACAGGAGCAGCAGGGACACCGGGACAGGCAGCTGGGAGCACAGCACCACATCCCAGCTCCCATCCCGGGGGGCTCATTCCCAGGAATCCCCCCCCAGCACAGGGGGAGTCCCATTTCTGGGATTTGGGCCCAGCAAAGGCCGGACACGGGGCAGGATAAGCTCAGTTCCAGGTGTAAATCAGGATAAGCTCAGTTCCAGGTGTAAACCAAGGGGAAAAAGGGAAATGTTGCTTTCCCAGAAGGAAAACCTTGGAGTGTTGCCCCCAGGCTTTTCCGAGCTTGGATTTATGGGGTTTGCTTTTATGGGGTGGTTGGTGTTTCCCCACAGGGATCCATGGGTCTGGGGTGCTTGAAATCCCCCAAAATCCGTGGCTACTCCTGGGATCTGGCTGGCCCCAGATAAGTGGTCGCTTTTGGGATCTGGCCAGCCCCAGAGCAGTGGTCATTTTTGAGAACTCGTGGCCATGACGTGGAGCAGCCTGTGAGGGTGATGTGGGTCTGAGTGCAGAGCCCAGAGCGGCTCCGGGTGGCACCAGCCCCAAACTGTCCCTGATTTTCTCCCGTTTCATTCCTTTGACCGGGACACTGACGGCCACAGCCGGAGGGACAGATCAGAAGCCAGGCACACCTTGGGCTCCCGGAAGTTTCCGACAGCTCAGAGGGAAGCTGCTCATGACAAAAGGGCTTTCTCGGAAGGATTTCTCTGAAATCCTGCAGGAGGATGGGATTTGTGCCCACCCTGATGTTGTCCTGGCAGTGCTTTGGTGACTGCACCACGTGGCCGCCTCGGTGCCACCTGGGCGCTGTTTCCCCTGGCTCCTGGGATGGCAGAACCCCACAGCGAGGGATTTTTGGGCACTGTGTGAACCAACACAAGCCAGGCACGGCAGTGGGGCCACGGCCTCACCTGAGCTGGGCCTATAAAAGCTCAGATCGGCCTTCTCCACCATTTCTGGGGGGATCTGGGCAAAGAAATGAATGACCAGACCCCGAATGAGTGACCAACACCTCAACACCTCAGCCCAGATGAGGCTCGGGAGGAAAACAGAAACCCACGCACAATCTTCGGGTGCAGCTGCCATGGTGCCCAAGGCCTCACCCAAGCTGCAGCTATAAAAGCTCAGATCGGCCTTCTCCACCATTTCTGGGGGGATCTGGGCAAAGAAATGAATGACCAGACCCCAAATGAGTGACCAACACCTCAACGCCTCAGCCCAGACGAGGCTTGGGAGGAAAAAAGAAACCCAGGAGAAACCATCGGCCCAAGCCAGGCATGGCTGCCTCCACTCCTGTGGTGCCCAAGGCCTCACCCGAACTGGGCCTATAAAAGCTCAGATCAACCTTCTCCAGATTTCTGGGGGGATCTGGGTGAAGAAAAGAATGACCAGACCCCGAATGAGTGACCAACGCCTCAACACCTCAGCCCAGCCAAGGCTCCGGAGGAAAACAGAAACCCAGGCACAATCTTCGGCCCAAGCAGCCTCTGCTCCCGCAGCAGATAATTTTTTGGACTCCCCCACCCTCCCCTTTGGGCTGCACCCCCTTCGGGGGCTGAACCCGGCCCCTCTGACACCCCTGGGGCCGCCAGGAGGGCCAGCCCATCCCCTGTCCCCCGCGGGCGGCGGAACGGGGGCAGCGCCGCCGGGCCCCCGCGCGCGGGGCGAGGAGAGAGAAGCCTTTTTGTTCACATGTGTTGGCTCAGCTCAAATAACTCATCGGGGACCCGGGCTGCAGGCTGGAACGGGAAGAAACTCTCTCCAGATGAAAGGATGTCAGAAAATTGTATTTAGTCAACTGCGTGTGTGTGTTAGAAAGGGGCGGAGGGAGGAAGGGGCCGCCGAGGCCGGCGCTGTGAGTGACTTTCTGACTTCTTAACTTGTCAGCATATCCTAAAGTTAAAAATGCACATGCACGCGGGCCTGCGGCCAAGGAGGCTGTCTAGCCGCAGATCCAGATGTGGGGGCCACGGCGCTCCCGCCAGCCCCGCTCCGCCTGAACCGACTTTCAGACTAAACAATTGTGACTTGGCTGTGAGAGCAGCGCAATTCCAGATGCTGCTCTCCTCACACGTTGTTTTAATTGGGCTGGCAGGCGCGGGGGCTCTTTCAGTGAGAGCAAAGCTTCCCCACGGGACCGCGGAGTTTTGGCAGAGCTCCCGCGCTGCTACCTTAAGAGGGAGAGAGGGGGGAAGGAGAGGGAGAGGAGGGGAGGCAAGGAGGTGATGGCGGGGAGAGAAATCGCCAGCGACTTCCCGAGGTGTTTACGGCCGGGAGCGGCCGCCGCGCCGTGGCTTTATCTGCTGGAATTCTCGCCTGGTTTCCTTCTGGATCTCTCCGGGGGTTCGGTTCGTTTCATGTCCCTCCGGAAAAAACAAAATGCTCAGGACACGAGGCTGTGCCAGGTGGGGATTGGTGGCCCAGGCCACCAGTGCCAGCACTGGCACCGGGGGCACCAGGGTCTGCTCCTCAGCCAGGGGTGGCATCTGTGGAGGCATTCCGTGCTGGCCACTCCCAGGACATTTCCATAGTCATGTTCCCTGTCCTTGCTGGCCATTCCCAGGACATTCCCACAGGGATGTTCCCCATCCATGCTGGCCATTCCCAGGGCATTCCCACAGGGATGTTCCCCATCCATGCTGGCCATTCCCAGGGCATTCCCACAGGGATGATCCCCCACCTTGCTGGCCATTCCCAGGACATTCCCACAGGGATGTTCCCCATCCATGCTGGCCATTCCCAGGGCATTCCCACAGGGATGATCCCCCACCCATGCTGGCCATTCCCAGGACATTTCCATGGGGATGTTCCCCATCCATGTTCCCTGTGCCATGGGGTGAAACCCCAAATGTTCCTGTCCCTACCCTACCATAGGGTGAGACCCCAAACAATCCTCTCCTCTCCTCACCCTGCCAGGGGTGAGACCCCAAATCCTCCTTTCTCTGCTCTGCTGTGGGGTGAGACCCCAAAATCTCCGCTTCTCACTCTGCCGTAAGATGGGACCCCAAATGCTCCTTTTCTCTGCCCTGCCATGGAGTGAGACCCCAAATTCTCCTTTCCCCACCCCTCTGTGGGGTGAGACCGCAAATTCTCCTGTCCTCACCTTGCCATAGGATGGGACCCCAAATTCTCCTGTCCCTGCCCTTCTGTGGGGTGGGAGCCCAAATTCTCCTCTCCCCACCCTGCCATGGGGTGAGACCCCAAATTCTCCTGTCCCTGCCCTGCTGGGGATGAGACCCCAAACTCTCCTGTCCCCACCCTGCCATGGGGTGAGACCCCAAATTCTCCTCTTCTCACTCTGCCATAAAATGGGACACCAAACTCTCCTGTCCCCGCCCTGCTGGGGATGAGACCCCAAACTCCCCTGTCCCCGCCCTGCCAGGGGTGAGACCCCAAACTCCCCTGTCCCCGCCCTGCTGGGGATGAGACCCCAAACTCCCCTGTCCCCGCCCTGCCGGGGATGAGATCCCAAACTCCCCTGTCCCCACCCTGCCGGGGATGAGACCCCAAACTCCCCTGTCCCCGCCCTGCCGGGGGTGAGACCCCAAACTCCCCTGTCCCCACCCTGCTGGGGGTGAGACCCCAAACTCCCCTGTCCCTGCCCTGCCAGCCCTGGGTGACTCAACCGCGCAATTTTAGCCTGGGCCGGGCTCCTCTCCTGACGGCTCCCGAGCCAAGGGAGGCACAGCCGGGACGGGATTTTATGGAAGACTCTGGAAAAAAAAAACCCGGGAACATGGGAGGGATGAGGAGAGCACGGATCTGGAGCTCTGGACTCGCTCCTGGCAGCTCCGGTCACTTCCAAAACATTTGGGATGCAAAAAAAAGGGATTTTCTAGATTTGGAGGGGAAGGTGTCAGGCACCTCATCCCCTCCACCGGGATCTGCCCTCGCCCGGCTTGTCCCCAAATCTGGGGGTCTGGATTGCTCCTGGATGCTGGAAGGATTCAGGAAAGGCACTTCCAGCAGTGACAGGTACTTCTCATTCGGGAAAAACCAGGCCAAAAACAAAAAAACAAAGAAAAAAACCCCAAAACCCCCCCCAAAAATTAGTGGTTTTGGGGTCGGGGGGCTCTGAAAACGCAAACAGAGCAAGGAACCAAAAGCCCAGCCTGGCTCCTGGGCCAAGTGCACTGGGAATGTTAAAAAATAACCAGGAAAGTTTTCCAGACAGGGAAAAAAAAAAGTCCCAAACACATCCTTGGCCTGCGCCCTTACAAGTCCCTTAACTCCTTTTTTCCCCCTAAATGGAGAGGGGAAATAGTGGGGTTTGGGATTTTTTTTTTTTTTTAATTTTTTGGGGGGGGTTTGTTTGTTCGGTTTTGTTTTCAAGCCTCGGCCTCATTAATTCCCAAGCAAAATTTCCTTCCCCCCCCCCCAATAAAAGGCAAACATGGAAAGAAAAACAAACTGTTAGAAAAAGCGAGGAGGGAGGAAATGTTATTTAAAAGGTTACCAGACCACATCATTTTCCAATGATATTATATACTCCCTGCAGTATCCAAAATATATATGGGATCGGGGCCAAGAATGTAAAAAAAAAAAAATAAAAAAATAAAATTTTTAAAAAAAAAAAGAAGGAGGAGAAGGGAGAAAAAAAAAAAGAAGGAAAAACACCCAGCGTAGACACAACATCTGGACAGAGGCTGAACAAAACCTCCATTTATCACACTTAATCCTGCAATGAAGCAGTCAACAGTTTACTTCTGCTTTGCTAATTTAGCTGCTTTCGCGCTTCCGAGGTGGAAAAGCCAAAGGAAAAGCTGGGAATTCGGTGTCACTTTGGGAAGCTCCTCTTGCTCAGTTTCAGGAAAGTTTCTCCTCCTTTATTTTGGTTTTAATGCTGTTCTTTTATTCATTTCGTCTTCCATGCTCCTCCTGATTATTTTCTTCCTTTTTCTTTTTTTCTTTTTCTCTTTCTCTTTTCCTTTTTCTTTTTCTTTTTCTTTTTCTTTTTCTTTTTCTTTTTCTTTTTCTTTTTCTTTTTCTTTTTCTTTTCCTTTTTCTTTTTCTTTTCCTTTT
>VYZT01036791.1:27298-47842 GCA_013400735.1 Pomatostomus ruficeps
TCTGGGCACTGGGATTTCCATCCTGTTCCTGGGCACTGGGATTTCCATCTGGGCACTGGGATTTCCATCCTGCTCTCCGGGCACTGGGATTTCCATCTCGCTCTCTGGGCACTGGGATTTCCACCCTGCTCTCCAACATTTTGCCCTTTGGCAGGACCGGGAATGTCCCACAGCGGGATCTCAGCATCCCCATCCCGGTTTTACCAAGCAGGAGAGAGATCAGACGGAGAAGGAAGGGAGGGGAGCAGGAGCTGCCACTTCATCCCTGCGGCTTCCCTCGCACTCTGATTTTTGGCCCTGCCTCCCCCAGCGAGGCTCAGAACTCAGATTTTTGGGTTCAGTTCAGACCGTGGCTCCCCATCTGATCCCATCCAGTGGGAGACAACATTTACGGGCAGATGTTCCCTGTGGAGGAGCCAGGGCCTCTGGGAGGTGTCCGAGCACTGCCCAGCCCTGGGACGCTGAATTTAGGGAATCCCCGTCCTCTGCTCTGCCTCTGGGATGGGGCAGCAGCTCCCATTTATTTATTTTAACCTCCTGCCCCTCTAAAATCAGCATTAAAAACTGATTCCTCAGCCCCTCGTGGGGACCCTGCTCTCCCAGCTCTGATTCCTTTTTGATTTGCACGCTGGTGGAAGGTGAGAGGTGAGAAGATTGTGGGGTGTGGGCTGATTGATCACCCAAAATTCTCTTTTGGGCAGAGCCCATTTGTGTTCCGAGGGTGACAAATCCGCGTGGATGTCACCGGATGGTGCCTGCACTTGGATTTGGGGTTTTTTTGGGATGGGCACGCTCGGCTGAGCATATTCCCCCGGATCTCCAGGCTGAGCTGGTGTCACCTTGAGGACGTGGCCTCCTCCAGGTCTTGCCTGCTCCGAGGTGTGGGTGGGAACATGGCCTGGGCAACGAGGAGCTGCCTGGGTGGGAAAAGTGGGAAAAAAAGTGGGAAAAGTAGGGAAAAGCGGGAAAAATGGGAAAAATGGGAAAAGTGGGAAAAGTGGGAAAAATGGGGAAAATGGGAAAAGTGGGATGTGGAGATCCTCACCAACCCAAAACCAGGCCAGGCCACATGGTCAGACAGATGTGAGCCCCGAGGCCACGCTGAGGAGGGCAAAGGGCACAAAGGACACCAAAAATGTCCCGTTCGTGCCTCAACCCTGCCTTCCCGCTTCCCCGGGCTCCGACGGGAATTCCTGATGGGAATTCCTCCCTTTGCTCGGCGTGGAGACCGCAGGGAAAGCAGGAAAAACAGCCCAGCAGGAGCCACCGCTTAGCTAAAGCCGCCGGCTCAATCAAGTGCTCTTGAAGGGTTTAGAGAGGCTCTTCCCGCCCGCTCCCCGGGGCTGGGGCTCTGCTGTCCCCCGGGTGTCACCGCGGGTGACAGACGCGGGGCTGGCGGCAGCGTGGAGCTCCAAAGTCCTGCCAAGCCCCCGGCTCGCAGCCCCGCTCAGTTTGGCGGAAGCCTGGGTTTGTATTTATTGAAAAATAATATAAAAAAAAAGGAAATAAACCAACAGCGAGACGGGAGGATTTGAGGCTCTGAGCTCTTTATGCTGCGGCACAAGGATGGGTTATGGATAATGCGGCGCCGCGGGACGGGGATAACGCGCGGGGTTTGCTCGGGGTTTGTCGCCAGCAGCCGCCCGGGGATCCCAAAATGTTGGATCGGAGCTGTTCCATGGATGTGACGGCTCCTGGGCGCCTTTCCCGGCTCCTGGAGGTGAATTCTGGGTCCTGCCAAATCCAGGCACTTCCCTCAGCCCTGGGGACGGCTCGGGTGGGATATGGGACAATCAGCCCATGGGAAGGACGGTCCTGGTCACACTTCAGGTGGATTTTGGGGTGGGAAGTGTTGCCTGAAGGCACCGGGATGAGCAAAGTTGGGTTCGCGGTGTCCTCACGGCGACTCCGCACACCGGGATGCACTCACGGCTTTTCCTCCTCGTGGTGACCCCACCAGCTTCCCCTTCACCCCAGGGCCTCAAATCGAGCCGAGGAAGGTGCGGGAAAGCTCGGGAAGCACGGGCAGGATCCCGGGAAGGGCCGGGCTGATCCCGCTGGAGTCCCACATTTGGGATCCATTATCCACCGCGGCTTCGAGGGGCTTCTCCCGCTGCCACTCACCTCGCGCGCCCGGGCGGCAGCGGGCACGGCAGCGGCGTTTGCACAGCTGGAATAAATTGCAGGGAAGAGGAGGAGGAGGAGGAGGAGGAGGAGGAGGAGGGGTTCGGGAGAGACAAAAACCAACATTGAACTCGGGAGGGAAGCAAGGCGGCGTTGGGGAAGGTAATGGGGAAAACGTGTGCGCGCGCGAGACCGGGGCTTTATTTACGCGCCGCTTGTTTGGGGTTTGCCCACACACGGCGAGAGCCGGGCAGTGGCTGCGCTCCAAAATCCCGGCAGGAGCTCGGGCTTGGCCGGGGAGGAGAAGCAGAGAGAGGGGAAAAAGAAGGGAAAATGGAAAAAAATGGGGAAAAAAATGGGAATGAGGGAGGATCCCGGCAGGAGCTTGGGCTTGGCCAGGGAAGAGAAGCAGAAGGAAGGAAAAAGAAGGGAAAATGGAAAAAAATGGGGAAAAAAATGGGAATGAGGGAGGATCCCGGCAGGAGCTTGGGCTTGGCCAGGGAAGAGAAGCAGAAGGAAGGAAAAAGAAGGGAAAATGGAAATCGGGAATGCAGGAGGAAGAGGAGGGGATAGAAAAGGAAGGATTGTGTGGGACTTGGTTGGGATGAGGAGTTGAGGGGATGGAGATCCTGTGGGACTGGGCAGGGAATTCCCTGGACATTCCCTGGAAATCCACCGAGGCTGGCGAGGCCTCGTGCTGCCCCTTCGGCCTCTCCGACCGCTCTGAGCATCCCTGGGGAGGGATAACCCAGCCCAGAGCGCCCCGGGGAGAGGTTTCATCCTTCCCCCTCATCCCCCCCGCCCCACGCCATGAAATATTGGAATTAATATCATAACACACCTTAATAATATTATCCCTGGCCGAGTCCATAAAAGTCCCCTCTTGCATTGCGGCATTTGAGAGACTATTAAGTTTTAAGGCCCCGAGACCTCCGTGAAGGAGAGGAATCATTTCCATTTTCCCTCTCTTCCCAGGGCTCCGGGGTTTATGGGGCAGGTGGCAGCTGGGATGGATGAGCCCCGTGGCCACCACGTCCACCGGGAGGGCAGGGCCCGGGACAGGAGTCCTGGAGTGTCCCCAAGGATGGGGATCCCAATAAAATGGCCTTGGAGTGGTTGGTGATGTTTCCTTGCGCTTGGCTCTTCCCAAATCCCAGTTTTCCCACAGAAAAAGGGGTTCGGGGGAAATGAGGTGGTGGCTTTGTCACACAACAGCATGGGGTGGGACAGGAGATGGGGCTGAGATCGTCCCGGGCAGCTGAATCCCTGCACTCCGTGGGGAGAGGGTGGAAAATCCAGAATTTTCCATCAAAATGGGGACAGTGACAGTGACAGGGCAGCCTGGGGACCCTCCCGCGAAACACAGGGAGGTTCTGGACTCTCCCTTTCCTGTCTGCTGTGGGAATTCCAGGAATTGTCCCAAAGGAGCAGCGAGGGGTCCCACTCGATGTCACAACGGGGGGACAGGAGGACTTTGTGGAAGGTGAGAAGTGCAGTGAGAGCTCAGAGCAGTGGCAACAGCCCTCGGTGAGCCTCGGCAGGAGGGGAACCGCAGGGAGCGAGGACAGGAAAGGGGAATGGAGAATTCCTGGCCTTTACTGGGAATTTTGTGCTGATTTGGGGCGGCTGGATGGATTCAGATTCGCAGATTTGTTCCTCGGTGAAGGCAGCGGAGCTGGTTGGGATTTACCCTGAGCTCAGAGCTCTGAGTGCGCATGTTTAACTCTCCCATCCCAGAGATCCCATCCCATCCCATCCCATCCCATCCCATCCCATCCCATCCCATCCCATCCCATNGGGATGGCACTGGGGCTGTTAGCCTTGTGTGTGACAAGCTACAAGAGGCAAAGTCTGAAACACTTCTGCAGTGTCGAAAAATGCAGCTGAAGCTCTCCTAAGATGGGTGAGAGAAGTGTTTCCTAAACCTTTGGGAGATTAAAATGAAATATCTGGGGTGCTCTTAGTGAAGCGCCTGCATCCCACAGATGATCCATAGATGGATGTCATCCCATCCCATCCCATCCCACCCCTCCCATCCCACACAGGAGCTCAGTCTCGGCATTGGGATCTCAGAGTTCCAGCTCCTCACCCTCTGCGTTGATCTGCCAGAGAAGGAACCACTTTTCCCTTTTTTTTTCTATCTATTTTATTCCTAAAATAAAATTTCACAAAGAAAACCCAAAAAAATTTCACCCAAATCAAATCAAACCTCCTTCCAACGGCCAAGAAGACTTTGGAAATGGGACCAGAAAACCACCAGGCTAATTAAAAAAAATAAATAAAAACCCCCAACCTTTTCCCGTTTATTATTATGTAAAATCTCCTGCTCTTTAGGGCAATCCTGTGATTGTGGAGGGGTCAGGGGAGCTGATTTATGATCCGGGAGCTCTTGGCACCGGAATTGTTGTAAATGTTTTAATTCTGAACCTCGATAATCCATCCAGAGCTCTATGGTGACACTCATTCCTCACGTCACCTCCTCCCCAAACCTCTTCCCTGCACCAAAGTCAAACGAAATCCAACTTTTCCCTCTGGAATTCACCTCCCCAAAGCCCCCGGGGTGGCAGCTCTTGTTGATCCCTTGTCACCATCCAAAATGATAAAGATTCCAAGGGGAGCCTTCTACTCTGAGGAAGGAAAATCTTCCCTTTTTTTTGGATTTCTGGATTTTTTTACTGGATTTCTTTGTTTTTTGGTGAATTCTTCCTCTGGAAGGGAAAAAGAATTCCTGGGTTTTTTTTCCTGAAGTCTTCACGTGTAAAGACACTTTGGTTTTGCTCCTCGGTGTGGTCGCAGGTGATGCTTGGAAGCACCAAAAATGAGTTTGTGCTGAGCCAACCCCAGGGTCACCGAGCCTGATGTGATTTGGGTCACAACCTGTGTCCAACGGGGGGAAAAAGGGGGAAATCAGGGCTGGTGGGTGAATTTTGAGCTGGGAAACCTTGCCCAGGGAGGACTCAGGATGGTGTAAAACTGGCTCGGGTTCTGTCCTGCTCTGATTTCACAAAATTCTCACTCAAATCACTCCAAGTCTGCCACTCAGAAGCACCAAAAATGAGTTTCTGCTGCTCCAACCCCTTGGGTCACTGTGCCTGACAGGATTTGAGTCACAACCTCTGCCTGGTGGGGTGAAAAATGGGGAAATCAGGCCTGGTGGGTGAATTCCGGGCTGGGAAACCTGGTTCAGGGAGGGTTCAGGATGGTGTAAAGATGGTTCAGGCTCTGTCCTGCTCTGATTTCACAAAATTCTCACTCAAATCACCCCGAGTTTCCTGCTCAGAAGCACCAAAAATGCATTTCTGCTGAGCCAACCCTTGGCATGATTTGTGTCTAACAGGGTGAAAATCGGGGAAATTGGGGCTGGTGGGTGAATTTTGAGCTGGAAATGTTGTTCAGGGGGGACTCAGGATGGTGTAAAACTGGCTCAGGTTCTGTCCTGCTCTGATATCACAAAATTCTCACTCAAAACACCCTGAGCTTCCTGCTCAGAAGCACCAAAATTGAGTTTCTGCTGATCCAACCCCCTGGGTTACTGTGCTGAACAGGATTTGAGTCAAGACCTGTGTCCAGAGGATGAAAATCAGGAAATCAGGGCTGGTGGGTGAATTTTGAGCTGGTGAATCTTGTTCAGAGAGGTCTCTGGATGGTGTAAAGCTGGCTCAGGCTCTGATTTCACAAAATCCCCGCTCTCATTTCCCAGATTCCCACCCCAAGCACCCCTCCTGCCCTGCCCAGGACACCTCCTGGCCCCGGGGCTGTGTCCCCTGTCCCTCAGCCGGTGCGGGGTGTTTATGGAATTGTTTTCCCGCTCCCGGTGGCGGCGTTCCGCTGCCGTTCAGCCCTGCCAGCCCGCGCTCTGACGGGGTAATTTAAAGCCATAGTTAAATTATGACTTCTCTGAACCTGTTGTGGCACTGACGCATAACCCTAATTAAATGATCGCATCCATTCCAAAGCCAGTCTTTTCTCCCCTCAAACGTTAATTACAACATAAGAGGCTTTAATGGCTCGCCTCACCTCCAGCTCCTCGAAAGAAAGGTCATGCGATTAATTTTCGTCATTAATCTTTTCCCAATGTGGACATTGTGCTGTCACCGGAGCCTATTAAACCCCCTTTGTCCCCCTCCCCTGCTTCTGCCTTTTCTCCCCCCAGCCCCGAGCCAACCAGAGAACAAAAATATCGGAGCTCCCATTTGGCTCCGGTGCCTTCTCGGGGCTCGGGATGAGCTTGGGATGTGTCCTCGTGTCCCACTGTCCGCCTGGGAGCGGTGGGGACATGGCTGGGCTGCACAGGGGACTGTTTGGGGGTGGTTTGGGGTGATTTGGGGGTGGTTGGGGACAGTTTGGGGATGACTGGGGATGGTTTGGGGGTACTTTGGGATGATTTGGGGGTGGTTTGAGACAATTTGGAGTGGTGGGGATGATGTGGAGTCGGTTTGGGATGATTTGGGGGTGGTTTGGGACAGTTTGGTGGTGATGCGGATGATTTGGGAATGTTTGGGATGATTTAGGGGTGGTTGGAGATTATTTGGGGTTGATTTGGGACAGTTTGGGGATAGTGGGGATGATTTGGGATGATTTGGGGGTGGTTTGGGATGATTTGGGGGTGGTGGGGATGATTTGGGGATGGTTTGGGATGGTTGGGGACGATCTGGGGGTGGTGTAACTCCCCTGAGAGCTGCACAGGGCACTGGGGTGGCAATGCTAGGACACTTCCTTGGGCGTGGAGGCTCCTGAGGCTTTGGTGGGGACACCTGGGCAGACCCAGAGGCAGGGGATGGCTCGAGATGGGGACATGGGACAGCAGGAGGGGGGAAAGGGCCCGGCCATGCCCGACCAGGGTGGGCACAGCCCTGGCAGCAGAGCCCAGACCATGCCCGGCAGCACCTGCAGCCACCGCTGCTGGGGATCTGCTTCAAAACCCCTTTTTGGGTTTTTCCTCCTTTTCCCAAATGAAGCGAACATTTCCAAACCTCCCCAAAACCTCCCTGAGCTCCCTCACCCCATAACCCGGGAGCAGCTCCGGCTCCTGCCCTGTGCCGGGGAGCTCGGCGCGTTGGGTTAATTCGCGGTATTGTTTCAGCTCAAAAACCAGGGCCTGAATTAATTCCCTTTTATCCAGGCTGACGTAATCGGGGAACGAGTCTCGGCACGGCGGGGGCTGCCAGCGCACCCGGCACCGATCGGAGCGGCGGCTTCGGGCACCGGAGCGCCCCGGGAGCGCGGATCCGCCGTCCCCAGGCTGGCGGCTGCCCCAGTTTGAGGGGCTTGCGGGCGCTCCTGAAGGGCGTGCCCCACTTCCAGCCCTTCTCCGGCTCGCTGACATCCTTTCCTCGCCGTTCCCGAGGGCTCCGGCTCACCGGAGAAAGGGGGGGAAAAAATCCTGGAGTGTTTGAATAAAGAGGAGACAGATGGCGGCCACCTCGGAAATGTGGGAGTGGGATGGGAGAGACACGGGATGAGCCCGTTCCGAGCAGGATCTTCCCCTCAAGGCACCGCTGACCGGCTCCTGACACCCTCAGGGATTTCCCTGGATTTAGATATCCCCGGATTTGGGTCCTCGTGCCTCTGGTGGGGTTTGGGCTCCTCCCGTGCTCCTGTGGCTCATCCCTGTGCCTGCTCCGGGTCTGGGGAGAGCAGGGCGAGGAATCCTGAGGAGTCCTGGCTCTGCTGTCTCCAGAGGATTGGTTGGCAGCAAGGGCAGGGCGAGGAGCTCGGGATGGGGCTGGGAATTCCACCTGGATTTGGGAATCGGGCCGAACACTGGCAAATTCCACCTGGATTTGGGAATCGGGCTGGATACGGGGGCCAAGCACTGTGGCAGCCCCACAAAAACCCCTCAGCTCTTCAAGAGCCCTCTGGGCCTCTTCCCAGGGCATCAGGGATGGTGAAATTCCCGGGAATGGGCGGTGAACGGGCAGACACAGGAATATTCCAGCCCGGGATGGGAGCCCTGGGCCGTGAGCCGGGCCAAGGTGGGCACGGCCACTTCGGTGCCTCCCTGGTGGGAGTTCCGGGGCCGAAATCGGCTCCAGGAGCTGCCAGGGAATCCTTCCCACCCAAAGAGCCCTCGCAAATGTCAAGAAATCCGGGAAGCATCTGCATCCACGGCCTGGGGCTTCGCTGGTGGCTCTGGGATGGAATGACAGGAAGAAAGGGGACAGGGAAGGGTGACAGCAGCGTCCTGAGCTGCGGGAAATGACTCCAGACCGGCTGAGCTCGACTGAGCTGGGCTGATTCCGCTCCCTGGGCCCTCCTCACCTTGAGCGATGCTAAAATCACCCGATGAGAGAGCAGCAGCCAAAATACGAATCCTGCACGAGACTCAGCCACCGCAACCGTAATTAACACATCCCCGAGTGCCACTTGATTGTCGGGAAATAAACAGCCGATGGATAAAGCCTTCCCGGAGACTCCTGGAGCACGGCAACGCCGCGGGGTGTGACTGTTCCCCAGTTAAATTTCAGACCTAGGGCAGAATTTAACTGGGATATCCTAAAAACAGGGGGGAAAGGGCAATGAAAAAGGGGAAAATTGGCATGAATTTCTTCAAACCAGGGAGGTTTGGGCACAGCAGGGCACGAGTGCTGTTGGTAAAGGGGGTGTCAGAGGTGCCGTGGTGGTCTGGGAACCCTGTGCCAGCCACAGATCCCAGCTCCCCACAGCTCTGCGTCCCCAAAACGAGCGCTGGGGGACTCGTGCCCCTCTCTTCTCACACAGACGGGTTTGTCACCCCCAAATCCTCATCAGGATTTTTGCAGCCCCGGGTGCTGCAGGGCCTGGTGCTCGCGGCTCTGATGGTGACAGTGACGGTGACGGTTCCGTTCCCAGCCCTGAACGCAGCGGTTGGGAACACTCAGCTCCAGAATTGGGACGGGTTTCCCACCTCAGAAAACCTGACCCGGCTCTGCTGGGAGCACTGGGAGCACTGGGATCTGTTCTCAGGTCTGGGTCTCTCAAGACATCGAGGAACAAGGATTTGGTTCCATTTTTGAGGATTCCCACGGGTCCCTCCAGCTCAGGAAATTCAGTGTAATTCTCTGTTTGGGCTCTGAACACCCCCGGAGGTTCGGGGAGGAAGGAACCAGGCTGGTTGCACCCAGGGCTGGTTTCTATCGGTGTTTTCCCCCCGGATAACCCCGTGCCCCGGGGTGGCAGCGCTCGGAGGCTCCCCGGGATGGCAGCCAGCGGATCCCGGCTGGCAGCGGATCCGTGCCAGGGCTCCTGCCAAAACCCGCGAGCACGGAGACAATGGCAGAGCCCTCCGGCTTCCCCGCCGCCGCCGGAGCCGCCCCGGCTCGGACACCCGCCGCTTTTTTTTTTTTTCCTCTTTGTCCCAAGGACATTGGGGACATCACGTCCGCAGTGCTCCGTGTAGCAGGATAATAATAATTAATAACCATTAGCAACAATAAGGATAATACCAGCGCCAGGCCGGACTGACTGTGCAGAAGAGACACTTTTTTTTTTTTCTCCCCCTCCTTTTAATAAAAACAATGATTTTCCTTTGAAGAAATTGATTTTTTTTTTTTTTTAAGTGAAAGCGGAATCCGCTCCCCTGCCCCCCCCCCGTGCACTCCTTCTTCGCCCCCTCCCTCCTTTTTTTTTTTTCTTTTTTTTTTTAACTCTCCTTTTTTTCTTTTTCTTTTAATACTCTGCGTTCTATCATGCAAATCCCCTTTCAAATTATGAGAGTATTAGAGCCATCAGCGGTAATGTCACCGCCACAAAATGAGAGCAGGGACTTAAGCACCTAACGAACAATGAAATGTGCGAGCCCTGGGACAGGACAATTAAGAACTGGGCTTAGCCAGCCAGGGAAATTTATTGCTATCAAATCCATATTTCTATTTTCCCCCTGAACAGTAACCTATTTGAATATGATTAAAGGGTTTCATTAGAGCTGAGAGAAAGGCCCGTGTCCCGCCGTTCCCTGTGAGCTCACAAACACGCGCGCTCCCGGGAGGAGGAGGAGGAGGAGGAGGACGGGGAGCAGGGGAGGAAGGAAGGGGACGAGCGTGGGACTGGGGGCCGAGGTCACCAACGCACGGAGCTCAAGCCAGGCTGGGCTCTTCTGCATCCGCAAGGGAGCTCCAGGAGTGCTGGAGATGCTGGGGATTGGGAAGAGGGAAGAGGAAGGAGATGGCACTCGCTGCAGGGCATCCCGGGGTGCTGCTGGAAAATCGAGAATCCAGGCCTTGGTCCTGCATTCCCTGCTCCCTGCATTCCCTGCTCACTGAGGGACATCCTGGGGTGCTGGAAAACTGGGAATCCACGGCTTGGTCCTGCATCCACTGCTCACTGTGGGGCATCCCAGGGTGCTGCTGGAAAACCAGGAATTTGCAGCTTGGTCCTGCATCCCAGGCCTTGGTCCTGCATTCCCTGATCTCTGAGCAACATCCCGGGGTGCTGCTGAAAAACCGGGAATCCAGGGCTTGGTCCTGCATTCCCTACTCACTGCGGGGCATCCTGGGATGCTGGGAAATTGGTGCTGGAAAATTGGGAATCCACAGCTTGGCCCTGCATCCCAGGCCTTGGTCCTGCATCCCACTGTTCTCTGCATTCCCTGCTCATTGTGGGGCATCCCGGGGTGTTCCTGGAAAATTGTGAATCCAGGCCTTGGTCCTGCATCCCACCTGATCCCTGTCCCTCTGCTCACTGAGGGATATCCCAGGGTGCTGCTGGAAAACAGGGAATCCAGGCCTTGGCCCTGCATCCCAGGGCTTGGTCCTGGGTCCCAGGCTGTGATCCTGTATCCCACTGCTCCCCGCATGCCCTGCTCACTGCAGGTTATCCTGGGGTGCTGCTGGAAAACCGGGAATTCGCAGCTTGGTCCTGCATCCCACTGTTCTCTGCATTCCCTGCTCATTGTGGGGCATCCCGGGGTGTTCCTGGAAAATTGTGAATCCAGGCCTTGGTCCTGCATCTCAGGCTTGGTCCTTATTCCCTGCTCCCTGCATTCCCTGCTCACTGAGGGACATCCCAGGGTGCTGCTGGAAAACCGGGAATCTGGGCCTTGGTCCTGCATCTCGCAGCTTGGTCCTGCATCCCACCACTTCCTGCATTTCCTGATCACTGAGCAACATCCCGGGGTGCCGCTGGAAAATCGGGAATCCAGGCCTTGGTCCTGCATCTCAGGCTTGGTCCTTATTCCCTGCTCCCTGCATTCCCTGCTCACTGAGGGACATCCCAGGGTGCTGCTGGAAAACCGGGAATCTGGGCCTTGGTCCTGCATCCCAGGCCTTGGCCCTGCCTCCCCCCCGCTCCCTGCACCCCCTGCTCACCGAGCAATATCCTGGGGTGCTGCTGGAAAAGAGGGAATTTGGGCCTTGGTCCTGCATCCCAGGGCTTGGTCCTGTGTCCCAGGCCGTGGTCCTGCATTCCCTGCTCACTGCAGGGTATCCCGGGGTGCTGCTGGAAAACTGGGAATGTGGGGCTTGGTCCTGCATCCCCCCTGCTCCCTGCACCCTCTGCTGACCCCTGGGCCTGTCACCGTCACTGGGGCCAGGGGACGGGCACAGACAGAGGGACAGGGCTGTGACAGATGTCCCCTCCTCCCTCACCCTGTCTGAGCAGGGAGGAGCAGAGGCCGAGGCTTGGCCGGGTGAGGAAAAGCTGAAACCCCAAAAGGTTTCCCCGTTGTCCCATCCCTCAGTTTGTGTCCTGGACAATCCCCTGTCCCCAAGAGCACAACCACACAAGCTCTGCAGTCTCACCCCTCAGTTTTCCATCGCCTCAGAGCTTCCACACCCCGAACATTCCTGATTTTCACAGTGAGCGGGATCTCAGCCTCCGCTCCGCTATTTATTTACTCGCTGTTCCCCCACCCCAGTACATCCATCACGGGAGCCGGGTCCCAGCTCGCCGGATCCTCCTCAGAACAGCAGTTCCTGGCATTTGCAAGCTCGATTGAGCCGTTCCTTTTCCGCACCTCAGCTCCCGGTCGTGCTGCAGAGCCCACGTCAGCGGAGCCGGGATGGATGGAGCGAGGAGCGGGGAGCGAAGGGAAGGGGCGCTGCTTTCT
Source organism: Pomatostomus ruficeps (assembly GCA_013400735.1). Classification (NCBI taxonomy): domain Eukaryota; kingdom Metazoa; phylum Chordata; class Aves; order Passeriformes; family Timaliidae; genus Pomatostomus; species Pomatostomus ruficeps. The sequence continues at coordinate 39,447 of VYZT01036791.1, forward strand.
GCAGCCTGGCAGATTCGGGGAAATGAATGAAGAACAAAACTTTGGGAGGTAAAGGAAGGAAGGAAGGAAGGAAGGAAGGAAGGAAGGAAGGAAGGAAGGAAGGAAGGAAGGAAGGAAGGAAGGGAGGGAGTGGATCTGCCCCCTGTGAGCAGCTTGACTCGATCAATACAGGTGCTCCTTGCCACTGATAATTAGCCCAGAAAGGAATAACAACACAAGGATTTGGGACACGAGGATTTCTGGAGGAGTCTGGCCCACAGGGGTGAATTTCCCACCCCTCTAGGGCAGTCAGAGTGCATTTCCCACCCCTCTAGGGCAGTCAGAGTGCATTTCCCACCTCTCTAGGGCAATTTACCCCCAAGTTCCACCGAGACACCATGAAATCCTCGGCTGTGTCCTTCCCCCTGCCCGCAGAATTGTCCATTTAACACCCAGGTACTTCTTGAGGCGCCTGCCCTCCACCACCACTCCCCAGCTGGTTGGAGCTTTTAAAAGAGCAGAGAGGCTCCGAGCTCAGACTTGAATTTTTCCCCTTGGAGCGAGCAGGGATGGATTTCTCCGCGGAATTTCTCACCCCACGCGTGCGAACCCAGGTGCTGGAGCTGGGACAGGGTGGGTGATGCCGTTCCCTCGGCTCGGCTCGGATGGAGCCCCCGAGCAGGGATGTGCTCCCCACCCAGCCCCAGGCTGATCCTTCCCGTTTCTCTCTCCTGTGACCGAGCACCGGGGCTGGGAAGGGCAGAAGGCGCTGCTGGTCCCCAAATCTGGGTGACTGAGGGGACACTGCACCCACGGGGACAGAGCCAGGCCGAGCCTTTCATTTCCTGCAGGATTTTCAGGAATAATCGGTGATTTAGGAAAACTTCAGTGTTTGGGAACGCATTAAAGTCCCGTTAGAGTGATCGGGACCTATGGACACGCTCAAGTTCAGCCACACTCCAACCCTTCCGCGAGTGGAGGCCAATGACAATAATTAGCGCATCTCCCGGTAATTACAGAGCCACGGGTTTGGGGCCGCAGTGAAACCCTCGGTCTCCCCGGTGCAACCTCGGGGATGCACCCAGGATTCCTGACAGGAACCACGCGGGTCCTTCCCCCACTGCCATCCCTGCGAGACCGGCGCGTCCCGCGTTAATTAGCGCTCCCTAACGAGCTCGCCCGGCGGGGACGCGGCGGTGGCAGCTTTGTGTCCCTGCCAGGTCGCCCCGAGCCGGGGCTGCCTCCCCTGCCCACCCCCACCCCGGCGAGGCATCGCGGCTCCTAACGAAACGGAACTGCTGCCAGATGAAATATATTACTATTAAATACTTAATTCTTCTAGTGAGCGGAGAGCAGCCAGTATGAATACGATTATTAAAGAAAATTACTTTGGCTGATCAGATATTTCTGCATACTAATTTCTGACCCTTCTTTCCTCTCTGCTTGCTTCTCATCCCTTAGAGACCAGGACAGATAAAATTCCATCACAAATAGCTGATTACTGGGGCTTGCATTAAAATCAAATTTTTTTTCCTCCCGGCGCTAATGTCCTTGCCTAAAGTAGAGGCAGCAGCTGTCAGAAAAAAAAAAAAAAAGAAAAGAAAAAAGAAAAAAAAGGCCTCGAGATTGGTCTAGATCTGAATATCCTGAACTTTGAGGCTTCTGCTGTTATCGGCTGGATCCAAACGCTGCAGTTGACTTGGAAGCAGCTGGGCTGGAAGGTTTGGAGCGGGAGGAGGGAGGGAGGGATGCCCTGGCTCAGGGCAGCGATGGGCACGAGGTTCTGTCCCTGCCCCACTCCTGCTCCAGGCCCTGTTCCTGCCCTGTCCCTGCCCCATTCCCTCTCCAGACCCCATTTCTGCCCCATTCCTGCTCCAGGTTCTGTCCGTGCCCCATTCCCTCTCCAGTCTCTGTCCCTGTCCCATTCTCATTCCTGCCCCATTCCCGTTCCTGCCCCATTCCCTCTCCAGGCCCCATTCCTACCTGGTTCCTGCCTCATTCCTGCTCCAGGTTCTGTCCGGCCCCATTCCCTCTCCAGTCCCTGTCCCTGCCCCATTCCCACCCCATTCCCTCTCCAGTCCCTGTCCCTGCCCCATTCCCGCCCCATTCCCTCTCCAGTCCCTGTCCCTGCCCCATTCCCGCCCCATTCCCTCTCCAGTCCCTGTCCCTGCCCCATTCCCTCTGCAAGTCCTATTCCTGCTCCATTCCTGCCCCATTCCCATTCCTGCTCCATTCCCTCTCCAGCCCTGCCTGGGGGTCCCTTCCCAGCGGGATCACCGGGTCTGGGTTCTGCTGAAGGAGGCAGAGGCCGAACTGCTGATGGGAGGAGGTGGCTGGGCCGGGGCAGGCGATGGGACAGGCACAACCTGGGCACTCAAGGGGGCTTCAGCCCCTTGGGGCTTCCCCCCTCTCCCTCAGTCAGCGGGACGGGTGCAGGACCCACACAAACCCCTTGGAGTCCAATCATGGAATCACAGAATGGTTGGAAATGACCTTAACTCCCATCTCGTTCCAAACCAAACCACAGGCAAGGGCACCTCCCACAGTTCCAGAAACTTCCTTCAAGTTCTGCACCTCCCACCCCTCGCCCAGGCTCTGGTCCCCCTCGCCACTAAAAATAATTCCCTCCTGTCTGATCCCTTCCCCAGAGCGTCACCTCCCCCCGACCTGGAAGGCTCCAATTTACCTGCTCTGAAATAAAGGCTCTTGTGCAGGTGTCAGGGCGCTGAAGCCCTAATTACAGCCTGAGCGCGTTAATTCCCGGCTCCACCAGCGCCTGGCAAGGTGGGGGATCCTCTGTGCCCTCTCCCCCGCCTCGGGAAGCTCCCGGGGGAGTGGGAAGGAAACAAAAGGGGGGTTCAAGCTCAACTTTGCCACCCTCAGAGCTTGCTGGGGTTGGGAGGTGAAGCCCTTGAGGTTTGAATTTCAGCTCCTGGGGAAGGGGGGAAAAAAAGGGAAAAGGGAAAATCCCTTTGTGGCGGGTGTTGTGTCCCTCTTGGCTCAGGGCTGTGCCCGCCGGCCGTGGCTCCGGGCACCATCTGGGAGCCTGGGGTCTGCCAGGCACAGCCGGCCAGCGCCGGCGGCCCGGGGCCGTGTGTGCACAAGGACGAGGAATGTTTGTTTTTCCTTATTGACTTTCTCCGAATAAACGCCGGGCCAGGCAGGAAAGGGGCTCCGGCGGCAGCTGTTTGCCAAGTGCTCCTGATAAAAACCCTTCTCCATAGGAACAGGTGGCACGGGACCGGCCCCGGGCAGCGCCGGGCGGCTCCGGAGCAGCCAGAGCAGAGAATTGATATTTTTACCTGGCTGGGATAAAGCTCCAGAGCCCGCTGTGGGCAGCCAGAGCAGAGAATTTGTATTTTTACCTGGCTGGGATAAAGCTCCAGAGCCCGCCGTGGGCAGCCAGAGCAGAGAATTTGTATTTTTACCTGGCTGGGATAAAGCTCCAGAGTCCACTGCAGGCAGCCAGAGCAGAGAATTGATATTTTTTAGCAGAGAATTGGTATTTTTTACCTGGCTGGGATAAAGCTGCGGGGCTGCAGCGCGGTGTGACCGTGGCAGAGCCTTTCCCAGGCCCCTCACGGTGGTGACAGAGGTTCCAGGCTGTCACCTGTGTCCCTGGCAGGCTGCAGGGCCCTTCTCCTGCGCTGACACCAGCCCGGCGCGGCCCCTCCCCGTCCTTGATAACTCATGGCAGCAACACTTGCACAAATCTTTAATTGTTTAGTTTAAAGAATTGTGTTTTGACCGCAAGGGGATTTTGGCTGGAGCTCAAGAACTGATAATGATATTTTGCTGCCAAGACGTCGTCCTGGCTCTGCCTGTGTTAATGTTCACTTACAAGAAGCTCCAATTAACTGCATCAGCTCTCGCCGAGCGCCAGGGAAGGGGGAGAGACGGTGTCGTGTGTGAAAGAAAGAGAGAGAGAGAGAGAGAGAAAAGGGGAAAAAGAGAGAGAGAGAAAGGGAAAGAGAGAGAGAAGGGGAAAAAGAGAGAGAAAGGGAAAAAGGGAAAGGGGAAGAGAGAGAAAGCCAAAAAGAGAGAAAGGGAAAAAGAGAGAAAGAAAGAGGAAGAGAGAGAGAGAAAGGGAAAAAGAAAGGGAAAAGGAGAAAGGGGAAAAGGGAAAGAGGAAGAGAGGAAAGGGAAAAAGAGAGAAAAAGGAAAAAAGAGAAAGGGGAAGAGAGAGAAAGGGGATGAGAGAAAGAAAGAAAGAAAGAAAGAAAGAAAGAAAGAAAGAAAGAAAGAAAGAAAGAAAGAAAGAAAGAAAGAAAGAAAGAAAGAAAGAAAGAAAGAAAGAAACAGAGAGAAAGGGGAAAAAGAGNGAAAGAAAGAAAGAAAGAAAGAAAGAAAGAAAAGAAAGAAAGAAAGAAAAAGAGAAAAAGGGGAAAAAGAGAAAAAGGGGAAGGGAGAGAGAAAAAGAAAGAAAAGCACAACAGAATCACAGAATCATTGAGGTTGAAAAAGACCTCTGAGATCACTGCATCCAAGCCGTGACCCATCCCCAGCTCGTCACCCAGGACCAGCAGCCCCGACACGTTCCCCCCGCAGCAGCAGAAGGTCCCCAGGGAGTCCCAGCTCTGCTCCAGCCCAGCCCAGGCTCCTGCTCCCTTTCCAAGCTGTCCCAGCACAAGGACAGCCCCAGCCGGGTGGGCTCGGTGACAAGGAGGGCAGTGGGGCCGTGCCCTGTGGCCCTCTGGGGTCACCCCATGAGTCTGAGGGTGTCCGAGCGGATGGGTGCTCGCTGACCCCTTCCCAGCCCCGTCTTGGGGGTGACAGAAGCAAAGGGACCAAACTGAGGTGAGCTAGGAGTGCTCCTGCCAGCCCTGGGCTGCGCTGATCCACCAGGGAGCCAGGACAGACCCCCCCAGGATGGACACACAGCTCCAGCTTTACTCATTTCTTCCCCAAATCCAAATCAGGGCGCGAATATTTGGGAATCCAGGCCCTGAGCACAGACCGAGTACACGCGGGGCAGCAGAGCCGGGAGGATCCCTGGAGGAGCAACCCCACCAGGCTGGGAAACGGGGCAGTTTGGGGCTGTTCTGTGCCTCGCAGGTGCCAGGAGCTGAACCCGACCCCAGCGGAGGCTTTGGGATCAGAGGCTGCAGCCGCGTCCCCGGGGTGGGGGGGCACATTCCGCCTTGTCCGGGGGCTTTGGGGGATCCGAGGCGGGGATTTGTGCGCAGAGCCGAGGCTGTGCCCCGAGAGGGTCAGATCCTGCCCCCGGCTCACGTTACACAAACCCGAGGACAGGAAGATTTAGGAGTGGAGATGCCACACAGTGCCGGGTGTTGTTTGTGCGCGCCTTTGAAATCGGAGTGAGCGGGAGCGGAGGGAGGGCAGGAGGGAGGGGAGGGGGGCGCGGGGCCGCTCCCCTCCCCGCAGCTCCTTTCTGGCGTTCAGGGCTCTCTCTCTCTCTCTGCCTCTGTTGCTTCAGGTGCGGCTCTGTTTTCCTACATGTTAATTTTTTCCTGTTTTATTATCCTGCCCCTCGGCCGCTACCAGGAGCCGCGGGCCGGCGCGGGGAGCGTTTCCTTGAGCCAAGGGACAGCTCTGCCACCGCTGCCAGGGGGTGGCTGCTCCTTGGGGACAGGGCTGGGTCCTTCCTGCCGCCCCCAGACCCTTCCCAGAGGTTCCCATGGATGGGATGGCTCTGGAGCTTTTCTGAGCATCTTTTGGGGAGTCCCCTCTGCCCAGGGGACCTGTGACAGCCACCCTGAACCCCATAAGGGGACCTTGTCCCCCTCGCTGCTGTGTCCTTCCCATGGCCAGAAAGGCTCAGGGCAGAGCTGAGAAGTCCGGAGAGGCTCTGTCCCAGCTGGAATTGCTGCCCCCAGACCCGTCCCAGCTGGAATTCCTGCCCCCAACCCACCTCATCACCCCTCTCCTGCTCCCCTGGCTGCTCTGAGTTGCCTTTGGGGAAAAAAAAAAAATTCTCCCTGTTCACGGACTGCAGGAGATTAAAGCCGGGTGCTACAAATATTCCCCCGTGGGAGGCTCTGAGTGATCCTGGGATGCAGAAGCCCCTTCCCTGCCCTCGTCCTGTCCTCCCCGACTCCCCAGGAACAACCTCTCCCTCCTGCCCGGCCCTGCTGGGATGTGTTGGTCACCTGCAGTGGGGGACAGGGCAGCTTTGGTGCCATTCCCGGACTCTGGAGCTCACGGAATCTCTGGGATTCCCACCCGGCCCCAGACGCGGATGGGGGTGTGAGACAAATCTTCCGTTTACGTTTTAATTTCAATAAAATCGCTTTATTTTGTGTTTTATTGCGGTGCTGGGGCAATAAAAGCCTCGTTTAGCTCCAGGGAGCCTCTCCCTGCAGGGGAAGGTTTCCCGGTTGGAATTGGGCAGGATGAGGCCTCCCAGTTTATCCCAAACCGGCTCCATCCCAAACCTGCTCTGCAGGGAGCTCTCCTCCATGCTCACCCGGGTGTGAGGGCAGCTGCAAGCCCTGAAATGCAGAATCACGTTATTTTATTCCAATAAACCACGAGGATGAAGCTCCTGCAGGTAAAGCACCGGGCGTTCCCTGCTCAAGGCAGCTCCCAACCCTCCCGTTTCAAACCCTGAGTCACAGTCCAGGCCCTGACTCGAAAATTGAGGAGGGGTTTTTTTGAAGTGTAAGACTTTTGCAGTGTGAAGGTTTTTAAAGTACAGTTTTTAAAGTTTTTACAGGTTTTAAAGTGCAATTTTTAGAGTTTCTGTGAGGTTTTACTTTTTGTCTCTGCTCCCTTTCCAAACGCTAAACTTCTGGGTGCACTTTTTCAAGCCTTTCCTCTTCATTTCCACGGAAGATTCTCTCCTTTCCAAGTCAATAAAGACACCCAGGACACAGATTAGCATTTGGCCCTCTGCTCGTCTGCTGGATTAATTTCCACTAAATTATAAGCAGAGAATGATTGATTATTGTGATGATTGAGAATTTATCCTCATATAACACCTTTCATCTGCAGAGGCACGGTGGAAATCAGAGCAAGAGGTGCAGGGAGAAGTCAGGGGTTGGTTTGAATCCCGAGAAAGGAGCACGGATTCCCCGATCCTGCTCTGGAGAGGGAAGAGAACCCCATGGTGGGACAGATACCAAGGCAGGAATGAGATCCCACAGTTAAAATGGAGCCTTTGAATTTGTTTGGATGATCTGAAGGTGTAAAAAGCCTCAGCCTGATCCTGCTCAGGGCTCCAAGCAGAGATTCCTGCACTGCCCTGCACACCCACACGTGTCCTGTCCACACTGTGGGGCCAGCAGGGAATCAGGCTGGGTTTTAATCCAGGCATGGAGGTACAGCAGGAATTCCTGCTGGTTTGGGTCTGGAATGCCTGGGAAGTGCCACATGAGACTTCATGAACACTGAGACCTCACGGGCACCAGGGCCTCACAGAATCGAGGCGTCATAGACGCTGAGACCTCATGGACACTGAGACCTCATGGATACCAGGGCCTCACAGAAACCAAGCTCTCACGGACGCCAGGGCCTCACAGAATCGAGCCCTCATGGATGCTGAGACCTCATGGATACCAGGGCCTCACAGAAACCAAGCTCTCACGGACGCCAGGGCCTCATGGACGCTGAGACCTCACGGACACCGAGGTCTCATGGACCCCAAGGAGGCCTCATGAACACCGAGGCCTCATGGACACCGAGGCCCCATGGACACTGAGGCCTCCTGGACACCAAGGCCACATGGACACCAAGGCCACATGGACACCAGGGCCTCACGGACACTGAGACCCCATGGACACTGAGGCCTTATGGACACTGAGGCCTTATGGACACCAAGACCACACAGACACCAAGACCTCACGGACACCAAGACCTCACGGACACCAAGGCCTCATGGGCTCCAAGGCCTCACGGACACCAGCACTTCATGGACACCGAGGCCTTATGGACACCAAGGAAACACAGATAGCAAGGAAACATGGACACTGAGACCTCATGGACATGGAGGCCTCACGGACACTGAGACCTCATGGACACCCTGCTCATCCTCTTTTGTGTTCCCAGCAGAGAAGGCTCAGCCCAGCACAGGGAAAATGGGCTTTTGCAGGAACTTCCCCAGAGCCACTTTTGGGGACCCCCAGCCAGGAGGGGCTGGGCTGAGGGTTCTTCCTGCAGGGAGCTCTGCGGGAAGGAGCCCAGATGTGGGGAGAGCCCTGAGGGAGCGCGGACAGCCCTGACGGGTCCCGGCCGTGCCTGTAACATTTCAATTCCTCCTCAGCATCTCTGCTGCCCACCTGGGCTCTGGCTGGGTCTGGCACACCCCGGATATCTGGGGGGATAAATGGGGGGATATCAGGGGGANGGAATGATTCCCTCAGCAGAGAGGACGACCGGGTTCAGCCCTGCTCGCCCCAACACCGCTGTGGGGCTCTCCAGGACGGGCAGATCCCACCCGCGGGGCCACGCAGCCCCCG
>VYZT01036791.1:47876-80195 GCA_013400735.1 Pomatostomus ruficeps
AGCCGCCCCCCTCCGCCCCCACGCCGCCCCTTCCGCGGCCTCAGACAGTGCTCAAACAACAACTGTCTGCCTTGCCCGGCTAATCCCTCACAGGTGACCTCAAGACAGCCGACGCCTCTCGCTAAACTCTCACATTCCTCCGCGCCGCGTTAACCCCTCCGTCCCCGGCGCTGCCCTTCCCCGCGGGGCTCGCAGCCGCCCGATGCCGCCCGGATCATCCCCTTCCCAGAGCTGCCGGTCAGAGGTTAAAAGCCTCGCGTATTATTGTAAAGCCGGAGAGAAAAAGCCTCGCATTCGGCCCTATAAATCTTCCTAACAACCTCGGCACATGTGGGAGCCAGACGATGCCCCGGCTTCTCCCTCCCCGGCTTCTCCCCGGTACCGAGCTCCATCCCCTGAGCCTTGGATGGTGCCCGTGGCCAGGGCAGGGACGGTCCTGCTGGCACAGAGGGCAGGAGCCTCTGCCCTGTGCCACCCTGCTCCTTTTCTCATCGTTCCCAGCTCTCTGCGTCACCCGGGAGGAGTGAGGGATCCTCGGAGGAGTGAGGGATACTCGGAGGAGTGATGGATCCCTGGAGAAGTGAGGGACACCTGAAGGAGTGAGGGATCCCTGGAGGAGTGAGGGATCCCTGGAGGGGTGAGAGATCCCTGGAGGAGTGAGGGATCCCCGCAGGAGTGAGGGATCCCTGGAGGGGTGAGAGATCCCTGGAGGAGTGAGGGATCCCAGGAGTAGTGAGGGACACCTGGAGGGGTGAGAGATCCCTGGAGGAGTGAGGGATCCCTGGAGGAGTGAGGGATCCCCGCAGGAGTGAGGGATCCCCGCAAGAGTGAGGGATCCCTGGAGGAGTGAGGGATCCCTGGAGGAGTGAGGGATCCCCAAGGAGTGAGGGACACCTGGAGGAGTGAGAGATCCCTGGAGGAGTGAGGGATCCCCAAGGAGTGAGGGACATCCAGGGGAGTGAGGAATATCTCAGAGGAGTGAGGGATACCCTTGAGGAGTGAGGGATCCGTGGTGGAATGAAGGATTCCCGGAATAATGAGGGATTCCCGGAAAAATGAGGGATGCTCCTGTCCCCTCGGGCAGCACCGTGACTCCCCCTGTGCCCTCTCAGGATGTCCGCTGGCACTGTCCCCGGACGATGGCACTGAGGGAGCTGCACGGCTGGCGATGCTGAGGGAGCTCAGATTGTTCCCGGGGTATCCATGGGGAGGAAGCAGCGCATCCCCATCCCAGGAATTCCTGACACCACGCACCACTCCTGTGCCTGTCCCCAAACCGCCCGGCCCGTGTCCCTCCGTGCTGTTCGGGGGAGCTGCAGCTCTCCCAGCTCTTCACTCTGCTTTTATTTTATTTCTCTTTCACTCAAGCGAGACCGCAGGAACGGAATTATTCGGTAAATAACGCCGGACCACCGGCTGCTGGATCAATGCGAGTGTTTAATACCTGTGTGAGCCGTGCTGCAGCTGCGGGAACAAAGGCTCGGCTTTGCTCTCTTTCCCTTCTTTTTTAATTTTTTTTCCCCTAAAATATACATATCTGTTTTGGGAGCGACGCCAAAGTTTGTGGAGATCAAAGCGAGAGCGGTGCCCAGAGATGATGGAGACAATAAAAGGGAAGAGAGGGTGAGGAAAGGGAGGAAGAGCCGCGGGCTGAGCGGGGCAAGGGAAGCACCGGGAAGCACCGGGAGCGCCGGGAGCCGGGAGCGGGCGCTCCGCAGGCCGGACCGTGCCCTCTGCTGGCGGCGGCCCGGGGGGATCGGGGGGAGCGGGAAGATCGAGGGGAACAAGAGGGAGCGGATCCGGGGCACCCCTCACTCCATCCCTGTCCATCCTATCCCTCGCAATCCCCAGGGAATCCCCGCTTTTGAGGGGTTCCCCTGCTTGTCCCGACCCCCGGAGGTGACAACGAGGGGTGGCTGCTTCTGTGTGTGACCCCCGGTGCAGCTCCGGGACAAGGAGCACAAACAGGGACGGGAACCGAGGCTGCACCCCAGGGTCTCCACACTGATGCCAGATTGGAAATTCCAGAATCCTGGAATGGGTTGGGTGGGAAGGGACCTTAAAGCCCATCCAGTGCCACCCTTGCCATGGCAGGGACACCTTCCACGATCCCAGGGTGCTCCAACCCCTGTTCAGCCTGGCCTGGGAGACTTCCACAGCCACAGCTTCTCTGAGAAAGTCATTCCAGCCCCTCCACAGCCTCACAGGAAAGAATCCTTTCCCATATCCTATCCATCCCTGCTCTCTGTCCGTGGGAAGCCATTCCCCTGTCCTGTCACTCCAGGCCTTTGTCCCCTCACTGCTGCCACATTTGTACCCAAAACCCAACGAGGCTTCCAGGGCAGTAAAGCAGAGCAAAGCTCTTTCTCCTTTTCTAGGATGGGGACAAAAATTGTCCCAAAAATCACCCCAGATACCCAGGGAGGATCCCCAAGTGGAGCACCTGGCCCACACCCGAGCCACATCCATTGGTTTTTTTCCCTTCCTTCATTTCATCCCCCCCATTTTCCCCCAGCTTTCCTCAAGCCTGAAACTCTGACCAACCAGAGTCCCATAAATCACATTTCCCCAGCTCCTGCACCCGAGCCAAGAGAGGCCATGGATTTATTCCTGCTTTTGAAGCAAAACAGCCCACGGGCCAACTCTGGCTGCAAACCAGGATGGATCCAGACCAAGCTGCCCTGTCCCTCTCCAACACCCAAACTCCCGATCCTAAAACCCCACACAGGTGCTGGGTTTGGGATTTTGAGGAGGCGCTGGCAGAGACCTGGGGGACAGACGGGCATTTCCCTGAGCTCCTCCACCTCGCTGGGGCTGGGGTAGGGCTCCTCCATCCCTGCAGCAGGAATAATTTGCCCCCTCTGGCTTTGAAGCCGTGCGGAGCGGGGATGAGAGGAGCATCCTTGTCACGGCTCAGCTCTCCGCCGTCAGCGCTGCCTTGAACTCCCTGCTTTAGATGCCCGGGGTGATGCGAGAGCTCTGCCTCACCTGGACATGCTGAGCAGGCTCTTTCCGAGAAGAAAGAGCCGCGAACAACGCGAGCAGCAGGATTTGTCTGTGAACAAACTGTGAACTGCGACGGGGTTCGCTTTCAACCTCCAAATCCACCTAAAGCGCCGCGTGTCCGCTGCACATCGATCGCGCCCGGCGAAAAAAAAGGGAATATTTGTTTCAAGGGCTCACCAGACATCCCCAAGACACCGGTTATTTGGTAACTTATTCTGTAAACAGCCGGGGGTGGCTCGCTCGGCTCGCACCGGGTATTTGCTCTCGGCTCTGCTGCCTTAAGGCCCGTTCTGAGCGCTGCCCGTGCTCGGCTCAGCCGAGCTCGGCCGAGCAGGTTTTTGGGGTGGGGGAAGAGGTTTGGGCCTGAGCTGAAGGAGGATTTAATCCTGGCCATCAGGAAATCGCGGCTCACGCCTCCCCCCTCCACCTGAGGGAACGAGCTTAAAAATCCTGACGAAAGCCCGGTGTTTACTTTCTGGGTTTCGCATTGCTCCAGTTCATATTTTTGAGCTTTATCTCAGCCACAAGGACAAGAAAATATTTTTTTTTATAAAAGAGGAAACAGACGAGATTTTCACATAACCACATGAGTCCCGAGGCTTTAAACATCTCCAGATTTAGGAAGACTCACCAGAAAAAATCCCGAGGATTGGTAAAACGCTGGGCTGCTTAATTTGGCCGCTCGGTGTGGCCCAGGAGCCCACACGGAGAGCTCTGAGCCCCGGTTTTATCCGAGACACAGGACCCGTTCGCAGCTGGGGCTTTGCTGCTGGCTTGGGTCTTGGAAGGGCTGAAAAAAGCGATTGCAGCAGCTTCAGTGAATGCCAGCGAGCTCTGGCTTGGGGAAGAGCAGTCTGGGAAGATTAAGGTGAATTTTTGATGAGGTTTTTCCCTCCCAAATTGCGCCGAGCAGACAGCGGATCCCCAGAGAGCAGGGCCTCAGCGGGTCAGGGCAGCCTTGAGCAGGTGGAGCCGGCCCGGGCTGCTCAGGTGGGACATTCTGGGACATTTCTGGACATTCCCCTGCAGCTGGGAACATCTCCCGGCCTTTCCCAGCCGCAGCCTCGCTCCCTGACCACTGCCAGAGGCGCTGGAGACGCTGCTGAGCACCGCGGGCACTGTCCCCTGCCTGCCACCAGGGCAGGTGCCAACCAAGGGGCTGCGAGTGACTCTCCAGCCCCGACAGTGCCAGGGGAGGATGAACCCAAGGGCAAAAGGCTCCGTGCCCCCGAGCCCGGCGCTGGATCCGCGTCTGTCTCGCCGTAGCCGATCGCGGGAGATAAGTGAATCCCCCGCGCCGTCTGACAGGCGGGGAGACATTAATAATTATGTACTATTTAAGGCTGATTGAAAATGAAGAGGTGGAGGTGTTGGGACAGATGTGGCAGTGCCAGATGGATTGTGATTAGATTAGCACCGTTCCATTTGACGGGATCTGAACCATGCTTTAATCATTTATTGTGAAAGCTGCGCTCCACGCGGGCGCGCGCGCCGCCCTCCCCGGTGCTCCGGCTCTGGGTCGCCCACCCCGAGTTGGCTCGGCGTGAAACTCGCCATGTGCACGGCCGGCGCTCCCAGCCTTGAGTCCTCCTGGTACAAAATACACCGAGTTTAAAATTTTTTTTAACTTCAGTGCGTGTTCACAATCCCAGAATAAACCAGGTGGAGGCCTGATGAGTTTAGAATCTCACCAGACTGGGAGCAGCACAGGAGATGCACAGAGAGAACAACCATCGAGGGCTGTTAATGAACCATCAACACCAGACGAACCCCAGGCAGAGTGGGACCCACCTATTCAGGAAAGGGCTGAGCAGAGAACCCAGCAATTAAGGCCTAATTAGCATCAGCAGCAAACAAGATCTGTAACCAATAGAAAACCAAATACTCAGAACTCCCTAACTTGGAACCAATGAACATGGAACCAATGGATCTCTGTGGGGTTTGACTGGATAAAGTTTGGGGAAAATCGGGTAAAATCCCTGTGTCAGGGAATGATTTTCTCTGCACAGCCGGGCTGGGTGTGGATGAAATGATTTCTGTGGCACATCCTGGCCGGCAATAAAGCAATGCCTTGATTCTCTGACACTAAAAATGTTGTTGGAGAGTTTTTATTTTTCCCGTGGTTTTCGGTGACGCTCCCTCTGCCTCTCATCTCCTGGTTTGTCCGAAGCCTCCCACGATTCCTGAGCGGGGCCTGTTCCTCAGGGTCAGCGGATCGACGGCGGCTGAGCCACGAACCCTGAAAATCCTGCAAGCCCCTCACGGCCCAGGTCCCACCCGGATCAGTCCCACCCCAGCCAGCAGGAAAAGCTCAAAGCAGAGCTGGAGCTGCCCCTCTGCTGATTCAAATCCCAGCGGATTCTGAGTTCACCCACCCTGCTCATTCCCAACAGGATTCCAGGAGGATCCCGCGCTGCTGTGAGTGGTTTATCCGCACCAAATACACCCCAAAATGCCTCTCCAGGCCGTGCCAGGGCCAGGAGCCATCAGCTCCATGACAGAGCAGTGCAGCGGTCCAGGAGGACAAGGGAAAAACGACATAAAACGCCAGTATCCACCGGAGATCCCTGGAGCAATAACGGGAGGCAGGAGAGGATTACCTGGGTAACTGGAAAGTAGCTCAAGACCCTCTCTGGCAGTGTCAGGCAATTTTAATTATCATAAGTGGTCCAGATCTCCGCGGACGGAAAAAGTTATTATTGTTATGATTCCCTGCGAACGCGCGAGGTTTTAGTCGAGCGCACGTCCGCGGCCGCCGATCGCGCCGCGTTTACGAGGGAGCCGAAGGAATTAGCCGGGAGTCAGACTGCAGGGATCACCTGAAAATAAAGAATAATGCAGCTGCCTCCCCACAGCCCTTCAGGGAATCAGAGAATCCCGGAATTGGGTTGGAGGGACCTTAAAGCTCATCCAGTTCCCCCCTCCATGGGCAGGGACACTTTCCATGATCCTGGGTTGTTCCAAACTGGTCTTGGGCACTTCCAGGGATCCAGGGGCAGCCACAGGTGCTCTGGGCATCCTCACCCCACAGGGAACAATTCCCAGCCTGGCCGGGGTTCCCGTGTTCTGGGCCATCGCTGCAGCAGCTGAACACATCCCCAGGTGTCCCAGAAATTCCAAAAGCAGCGCTGGGAGATGTGCCCTGACTGCCCAGCACGGCCACACCTGCCAGGTGAGGGAATTCCTGTGACCACAAACATCCCGGTGCCCTGGGACTCCTCGTGGAGTGAGTGGATTTTAACGGGGGAGAGATGACCTCTCCCTCCTCGCTGGAAAACCCTTCTCAGTCTCAGCTCCGGGGTCTGGGGAATTTCAGATGAAATTCTGAAGGTCTGAAGTGTCAGAGGAGCAGCCACCCCAAAGGGGCTGCTGGGTTTTGGGGCAGCAGCTCAGCTCTGATCCTGTTTGGGCACTCAGACCCTGCCCAGGCTCCCCCAACATCCCTTCCCAATATCCCATCCATCCCAGTTTGAAGCCATTCCCTGTGTCCTGTCCCTCCAGGCCCTTGGAAATTGTCCCTCTCCACCCCTCCCACTGTACATTTCACTGTTCCCTGGATATCAAACTTGGGGTGTGGGGGGATAGGAAGCTTTGGGATCCCGAAATCCATCCTCCTGCATCCCAGGAGGGGTTTTTGGGTGGATTCTGTGGGATGGTGTTGATCCCGATCCCCAAGCAGAGGTGGTTGGAGCACGAGGCGGCCGCGTCCCTGTGCCGATGGGGGAGCAGGGCCAGATGAAAGGCAGACGAGCTGCGAGCTGTTATTATTCTGTCTAATCGAGTTTAAAATGTGAGCCCTCCTTTTTCTGGAGAGCGCAGCACAATCAAAACCACATTGCTGCTCCGTGCGGGCACTTTTCCTGCGCTGACTTGTTGCCAAAACAGATGTGAATTCTTCGCAAGGGCTCCCGCCCCTCTCCTCAAAGGGGAGAAAATGTCATCCACCGCCCAAAAGGCCCACAGGAACTCAAAAATGCCATTTCCAAGTAGGTCAGGGGCTGGTGCGGCCCTGTGCCCCACCCCAAACCTCAGCTGTTTCCAAAACGGGTACAAAGAGGCCTCATAAGGAGGGAGAATGGGATAATTCATCGGGCTGATGGCCCCGGTGCTGGTGCATGCCCCGAGGCACACTCAGAGCTTCTTATTCTCTCTAATGCAACTTCAGAAGTTTTTGGAGTTTTGGTGATGCTTTCTAGACTTCTTAACCCTGACCTCGAAACCTCAAAGTCTCCAGAAATCGCAAATCGCTGGGATTCCCTGCAGATCTGTCACTTTGCAGAGTCTGGAGAGCACCAATCCTGCCCTGGAGCACTCGGGTTCGGCTACAGAGGCTCCCAGGAGGGTGTGGGGCTGAGTCCTGCTTTAGGACATCTCCTGGATGGCTGCGAAGCATCCACGGAGCCCCAAAGCTCAGCCCCGAGGGGTTTCTGGGCATGAAATGCTGGAATTGGGCTGGTGAGAAGCTGCGGGGATCCAGCTGGGACTGCCCAGCCCTTTCCCTCCACGCTGGGAGCATCAGGTGGGGCAGCCGGAACCTCCCTGACAGCATCTCCAGAGGGGATGCACGTGAAGAAACACTGAATTCCCATCTCAGGGATGCTCCCTTCTCCCCGCCTGGCTAGGATACGAGAGGTGAGCACTGGGCAGATCCCTGGAATTGGGGAACCCCAAGGAGCAGCTTGGGAGCATCAGGTGGGGCAGCCAGAACCTCCCTCGCCGCATCTCCAGAGGGATTCGCAGGGGTTTCCATGAGGAAATGTCAAATTCCCGGTTCAGGGATGCTCCCTTCTCCCAGCCTGGCTGGGATATGAGAGGTGAGCTCTGGGCAGATCCCTGGGACTGGAGAATCCCAAGGGATTGGGGAACCCCAAGGAGCAGCCTGGGAGCATCGGGTGCTCCCTGTGGGGCAGCCAGAACCTCCCTCACAGCACCTCTGGAGGGGATCCACGGGGGTTTCCATGAGGAAATGCTGAATTCCTGTCTCCCTTTTCCTGACCTGGCTGGGATACGAGAGGTGAGCACTGGGCAGATCCCTGGGATTGGAGAATCCCAGAAGATTGGGGAACCCCAAAGGCCGAGCAGCTCGGAGGCAGCTGTGGGACACGGAGATGCTGAGAGAGATCCCAGAGAGGGATGAGCTGGGACACGGAGATGCTGAGAGAGATCCCAGAGAGGGATGAGCTGGGACAGCAGGGATGGAAGGGGAGGAGGACAGCCAGGAGGGGACCAGGGGACAGCTGAGTCCCCGTGGGGCACAGAGACACTGAGAGAGATCCCAGAGGGGGCCGAGCTGGGACAGCAGGGATGGAAAAGGAGGGGGACATCCAGGAGGGGACCAGGGGACAGCCGAGTCCCCGTGAGGCCTGGCTGGGGCAGCTCACGGTGGCTGCACCTTGCACGGCCACGCTGCTCCCGTCCCTCTCCAGCCGCCTGCCCGGCGCTCCCAGCCCGGCCCTCACTGGAGCCCGGCCCGGCCGCCGGCCCCGGCTCCCAGCGCCGCACTCCTGTTTACAGAAATGGGAATTTGCATGATGAAAATAACCTGGGACGGATTTTTGATTTTTTACTGCCCTTGGCAGAAGGCTCGGAAAAAACCGGTGCATAGTCAATTACTGGAATTTTTAAACACAAATAATATTTTATGCGATCAGCAGGCTGGCCCGGGGCCTGGGCACCGCGCTCCAACGGCAATCCTGAAAGGAACAAGCCATCAATTGTGTGCTGCCTGCACAGGAGCCCGTGGGCAGGTGCAGCCTGTGTTGACCTTAGCGCTCGCAGCCCCGGGCTCGCTTAACCCGTGAGGGATGGGCCGGGATTTGCGAGGTTTGGGCTGGAAATTTCCCCTCTCCCTCCCTTTTCCCGCCAGACACACGGACACGGACAGGGGGACGCACCCAGAGGCGCGGAGCCCAGCAGCGTTCGGCTCTCTGCTGGAAATTCCCAACCCCGGCGCCGGCAGGGAAGGGGTTAAGCAAAGCAGGGGCCCCTCTCTCGCTCTTCCCCCCGATCCCCCCCAACCCTGGCAGGCTCCCCAAACCAACAGCGCTGGGACCTCATTCCCAGAAACGCGCGAGCGGGAAGGCGCGTTCCGGGAAGGGCCTGCACGAGCCAGCCGAGCCCGAGCACGGCGCAGGAACCTCCCTGGCAGCTCCCGGGACGCCTCACTGGGATCAGGGGAATTAGGGGAATTACGCTCCCCCCGAGCTGTGTTCACCCCCGGGGTTGCTTCCATGGATCCCATCCCCGGACAGGGAGAGCGACCGGGATGACTCAGGGAGGCAGAGCAACACGAATTCATTAATTAATCACAAATACTTTTTATTTTAAAGCGCCGGGCAGTGGAAGGGCTTTAAATTTCCAGGCCGGCTGCCAGTTTCCTCCTTCTCCGCACGGTCCCCTTGGCAGAGGCCGGGCTGTGGGGTGAATTCAGCGTTCCTGCTTCCTGCAGCTCCACGGTGGAGCTGCCCTGGGGCAGAGCCGCTGGCAGAGGTGCAAACGCCTGGCACAGCCCCTGCTCCTGCCTTCAAACAGCTCCAGACAACCCCAGCGAGGATGAGGAGTAGGAGGAGAAGTGCCCAAAGTGCCTGCCTGCCCTGCTCCAAAATAGGCTGGAAGGAAAAAAAAAAAATAAAATTGGTGTTGTTGTTGTTCCAGAGCCAAGGGGAAGAAAAATTCCTTCCCAGTTTAAGGATCTCTAACACCTGGGTAGGGTTTCACTCCTCTCAGCTGCCTGCTGCAGGGCTTGAGAGCCACTTCCTCACAGCTCCGGGCTGCATCCAAAGCTCACTAAGTCAGCCGGATTCTTTCCATCCATCCAAGGCTGATCAGACTTTCTTGGATGGCCGGGAATCATTTGACACCCCGAGTGTGCCCGGGGGAGCCGGAGGCTGTTTTCAAGTGGCTCCTGGAATGACTTTTTCATGTGCACTCAGCTGGGGCACAAACCGGCTGCGGGGAGGCTCCCGGTGCCTTTCCGTGCACCTCTCCCAGCTGGAAGCTCATGCATGGCCTGCTGGAATTCCCACCTGGCCTGCTGGAATTCCCGCCAGCTCCTGCCTGGCCTGCTGGAATTCCCGCCAGCTCCCGGCCCTCGGGAAGCCCCTGCCAGCGGAGCAGGAGGAGGAAGAGGAGGGTGAGGAGGAGGAGGAAGCTCTCTGCACGCCAGGCCAGCTGTGCACGTGCCCCTCTGTCCAGTCCAGTGTCCTGGGCTCAGCTGGCGGTGGCCGGGACGGGGACAGGGGTGGCTCTGCAGGATGGGGACAGGGATGGCACTGCAGGATGGGGACAGGGATGGCTCAGACTGGGACAGGGGTGGCTCTGTAGGACGGGGACAGGGGTGGCTCTGCAGGACTGGGACAGGGATGGCACTGCAGGATGGGGACAGGGATGGCTCAGACTGGGACAGGGGTGGCTCTGCAGGACTGGGACAGGGGTGGCTCTGTCGGACGGGGACAGGGATGGCTCAGACTGGGACAGGGGTGGCTCTGCAGGATGGGGACAGAGTGACACCGAGCCAGGGCCACCCTGGGGCCGCTCAGGCTGTGCCAACCCTGCAGCTTCCTCCGCCCACCCATGCCCACCCCTGGGGGCTCCTGGGGTGGGATCCCTCCTGCGGGAGCTGGGGATGTGCCGCAGGAAGGGCTGAGTGACCTCCCCGGCCTGGCTGAAGCCGTTCCTCACTGTCCCTCACTGTCCCTGGCCGTCCCCCGGCCGGATTGTTCTGCCTGGCTGCTCCGAGCTGCCGAGCAGATGCTGCCGTGCCCCCAGCCAGGGCTGCATCTCATTAGGGGAAGAAATGAACCCTTTCAGCAGCGGTCACAAGCTGGAAAAGCTTTGGGACGTGTCCAGAGGCTGGCGGTGGTCAGCCAGGGCCGGCTCTCCGCCCATCAAAGCGGCTCTGGCTCCCGGAATTGCAGCACAAGGAGAGCTTTGAGGGAGAGCGGCTCGGGAGAAACAGCTGGGCAGGGACAGGGCTGGGACAGGGCTGGGACAGGGCTGGGACAGGGACAGGTCACGGCCGGGCCTTGGCCACCCCAGAGCCTCAGCAAAAGTGAGGGGGCTCCTTCCTTGCAGGTCCCAGCACGAGGGAGGTGACAAAATTCCGTGTGCTGGCAGGTGGAGACAGGAGCTGTGAAATCCATGATGATTTGTGCCCTCAGCCCCTGAGGGTTTGGGGCCTGGGCACCGAACTCCGCGTGATTTGTCACCTGTGTCACCTGGCCTTGGCACAGGGACCTCTGTCCGTGCTGTGTGTGACGGGACTGTCACCACCCCTGGAACGCTGTGCCCTGCTGCCCACCAGAGCTGGCAGTGAGATGCCACCTCCACGGGCACCCTGACACCCGTGTGTGTCCCCGAGGGGCGTGTGAGCCCCCCTGCGTGTCCCCACGGCAGGGACAGAGCCCCCAGCGCGGCATTCCCGGCGCGGGGTTAAGTAAATATCTGCCTGGAGCCGAGGAAATGAGTCAAGAAACATCGCGGGAGAAGAAACGCAGATCTCCGGAGAGACGAACTCCGCGCACAGCCCGGCCCGGGTGCGCTCCCGGCTCCCCTCCTCCAGCTGGACGGGAAAACAGCCACACCTGGGAGCTCCCCCTACCCACCCCGGGCACCCCCTGCTCCATCTGCCGTGCCCGGGGCAGGGAAGGGGCTGCGCCTTTTCCCTGGATCGCGCTTCCTCGGCTGTATAAAATTTGGGGAAAAAATTCGGTAAAATCCCTGTGTCACGGAACGATTTTCTCTGCACACTCAGGCCGTGTGTGCGGATGAAATGATTTCTGTGGCACATCCTGGCCAGGAATAAAGCAACGCCTTGATTCTCTAACACTAAAAATGTTGTTGGAGAGTTTTTGTTTTTCCCGCAGTTCCCCCTGGCTGCCCCGGGCACCCCCCTGCTCCATCTGCCGTGCCCGGGGCAGGGAAGGGGCTGCGCCTTTTCTCTGGATCGCGCTTCCCATCCGGAATGTGTCAGGGCACGAGGAGTTCCCCGCTTCACCTGGGGAAATCCCAGAACGTGCCCAGGTGATGCCAACCCCTCCCTGGCAGCCCGAGGGGAGGCTGTGAGCCCCGTGTGAGTGGCACCCAGAGGCAGCGGCTCCAGGGAAAAAAAAAAGAAGAAAAGGAAAAAAAAGGAAAAAAAAAAGAGAAAAAAAGGACAAAAAAAAAGGACCCCAGCGAGTTGGTGAGAATAAAACAAAACCGGCAATCACGCCTGATGGGAGAGGAATTGGATTCTGGCCTCCCCTCTGGTTCCCCCCTCCTCCCCCAGCCTTCTGCGGGCTGAATGCAGCTGGCTTTGTTTGGCTAATTGGCTCTGTCAATCAAGTGTCACTCAGGGGCTCAGGCGGCTCCTGCCCGGGTGACGGGAGCTGGAATCCGAGGGCTGGGAAAGCAGAGGTGACCGGAGCTTCCGAGGGGGCCGAGGGCGCTGAGAGACCCCACGGGGAGCGGGGGAAGCAGAGCCAGGGCTGCTCTCGACCTCTGTTCTGCTGCTCGATCCCGGGGAATTGGGTGCCCAAGGGGACTGAGGTGACCTGAGGGACCCCAGCGAGCTGGGTGCTCAAGGGGACTGAGGTGACCTGAGGGACCCCAGCGAGTTGGGTGCCTCAGTTTCCCCAAGGGGACTGAGGTGACCAGAGGGACCCCAGCGAGTTGGGTGCCCAAGGGGACCGGGGTGACCAGAGGGACCCAGGGAGTTGGGTGCCCAAGGGGACCGGGGTGACCAGAGGGACCCAGGGAGTTGGGTGCCCAAGGGGACTGAGGGGACCAGAGGGACCCCAGGGAATTGGGTGCCTCAGTTTCCCCAAGGGAACCGGGGTGACCTGAGGGACCCCAGGGCAGCACAAACCCCAGAAATCCAGGGCTGGAAATCCCATTTTTGCCCAACCACGCAGATTTCAGGCTCGTTCCTTGTCCCGTGCGAGGTCACAGCAACAGGCACTCGGAAATTGGGGACCAGACAAGAAGTGAAGTCCCCGTTTCTCCTCTTGCTGAGCGAGCAGAGGGTTAAAGAGAGGCGGCCTTTAGGGCGGAGGTGGCACAGGCTGGCACAGACCCCCTTGGGTGCCGCGGGAAGGAAGAGGTTAAGCCGGAGGTGCCACCTGGGAAGCCGGGACGGCTCTGGGGACGTTCTGCTTCTCCTTCCTGTCCCCGGCAGCTCCGCGCCGCGCTACCCCCTTTATCCCCGGCCCCGAGCGCGCAGAAAGGGCAGAAAAAGAGAAAGAAAGGAAGAAAAGAGGGATTCTGGAGGCGCCTTTGAGCGCGGGCCGGGCCGGCAGAGCCGGGAGGGGACAGATGCTGCTGCTGCTCTGTTTGCCCGAAAACAAAGGAGCGGGAGATTACACTCGGATTTCCCGTTTGTTTATGGAGAGATCAAACCCGCTGCAATTTCCGCGTCCGCCTTTCAAGCGGCAAAAGCCTCGGGCTGTGGGGCTGGGGGGGGGTGGCAGCCCCTCCTTGCCAGGTGGGCACCTGCCTGGGCAACCTGGCACAGCCTCTGGCCACCGCCGGGACCCACGGCTCGAGCTGGGCACGGCTTTGGGTCGGCGTTTTCCTTCTGCCCCTTTTCCAGAGGGGAAACTGAGGCACAGAGGGGTTTGACACCGAAATCCCGGGCTGTGGGAGGGGAAGGGACACGGGAGGGATCTGCTGGACGCGGGTGAACAATTCCTGGTTCACTTCTCGGTGCTGGGAGTTTGGGATGGGCTGAGTTGTTGTGAAGTGTGATGGAAACGCCGCATTTCCGGCCCCGAAATCCCTGGATTCTGTGAACCGCAAACTCCAGCCGAACTCACTGGGCCGCGAAGGAGTTAAAAGCTCCGGGCCCAGCAGTTCTCCAGCCTGTGGCTTCTTTCCTCTCCCCCCTTTTTCCCTTCCAGGTTTACAAAAACCCCACATTATCAAAAACCTGCCCGGAATCCTCTCAGCCGGTGACACAGAAAATTCACATTGCGGGGGCTGCCGGGGTGACACCGAACAGCGGCGGGAAAGAAATAAATCCAGCGGCAGAAAATAAATAAATCCAGGGGCGGGAAAGAAATAAATAAATCCACTGGCAGGAAATAAATAAATAAATCCAGCTGCAGCCGGGAGCTGCCCTGCCCTGCCCTGCCCGCGGGCACCGCCACCGCCCCGGTGCCACCACCCCGGTGCCACCGCCCCGGTGCCACCGCGGCTTCGGGGACACTCTGCTCTCCTGTCCTGCCCTTCTGTCCCCACTCGGGGCTCCGGGGACACTCCGCTCTCCTGTCCTGCCCCTCTGTCCCCACTCGGGGCTTCGGGGACACTCCGCTCTCCTCTCCTGCCCGTCCCCGCAGCTCCGGGGACACTCCGCTCTCCTGTCCCTCTGTCCCCACCGCTCCGGGGACACTCCGCTCTCCTNNNNCCTGCCCCGCAGCTCCGGGGACACTCCGCTGTCCTGCCCCTCTGTCTCCGCAGCTCTGGGGACACCCCGCTCTCCTGTCCTGCCTGTCCCCACAGCTCCGGGGACACTCTGCTCTCCTATTCTGTCCCTCTGTCCCCGCAGCTCTGGGGATACCCCGCTCTCCTGTCCCTCTGTCCCCGCTCGGGGTTCCGGGGACACTCCGCTGTCCTGTCCTGCCCGTCCCCACAGCTCCGGGGACACCCCGCTCTCCTGTTCTGTCCCTCTGTCCCCGCTCGGGGCTCCCGCAGGTCCTCCGGAGGTGTCACCGCTGTCTGGCAGCTTTTGGAGCTCCTCTCCTCCCCTCTTCTCCCTCTCACCCTCCGCTCTCCCTCTCCCCAGGGTTGTTTTCCTCTCCTGGGCCGTGCCCACCTTGCCCTCCTGGGGGATTTTCACCGGGACAGGCACGGAGAGGAGCCCGGAGAGGTCCCAGGACACCAAGTGGGTCCCTGGTGAGGCTCTGGGGGACGGGCAGGGCTGTGCTCGCAGGGAATCTCCGTCCCCTCTCCCAGGAACAGCTCGGCCACTCCCCTGCCCCAGCCTCGCATCTCCCCCTTCCTTTCTTCCTTTTCCTCCTTTTTGCAATTCCCCTTCTCCTTCCCCCTGAGCTCTCCGCACACCTGCCAGGCTCGCACCAGCAACAGGTAACGAGGAGGCCCCGCTCCGGGAATGCTGAAGGAGCTGTGAGGGTTTTTTTTTTCCAGGATCACTTTTTTTCCACGTCATCCGCAGAGCCGGTGTTTATTTGAAGTCTGTGGCCGGGTGGAATTTGTATCCCCGCAGTTCCTGTCCTTAATCTCTGCTTTTTTTCGCCTCTTTTGCTTTCTTTCCTGCCCTCCTGTCCTGTTCCCGAAGTTGATTTTGTCCTCGGGGTCACCGAGGAGGGGTCACGGTGGGGCTGGGAGGGAACTGGCACTGGGAGAGACCCCGGGAGAGGGGGGAGAGCTGGGCAGGGACAGGGACTCCAGAGGAGAATTCCGGGCAGGTCCCAGCTGGGATCCTGCTGCTCCCAGCTCAGATTGTTGGGATGGAGGGCTGCCTGAATGGTTTGATTTTCCATGGGAATGAGCCTCATTCCACTTCAAATCAGCACCACAAAATCCACCGGGCAATGAGCAGAGGTGGAGTTAAAAGCCGATTATGGAAAAGGTGGGAATTCTTCCTCTTGGAAGAGGGGTGAGCCTGGACACCCCAGGAACAACCAACCACCTGCACGGGGGGATTTTACACCAGACCCCTGATCAGTGCTGAGTTATCCAACGGGGAATCCCAGCGGGGAATCCCAACAGGGAACACAGCGGAATTCCCAGTGATCGGGGGGCTAAGAACCTCCTGTGTCACAGCAGTGCCAGGAAAATCCAGGACAGCCCCTGGAAAATCTGGGATAGCCCCTCCAAGCCCTGCTGGCTTCACTGGGACACCCCAAGTGCCACCAAGGTCACAGCAGGGACAGAGGGGACATCTTATCCAACACGGAATCCCAGCAGGGGACACAGCAGAATTCCCAGTGATCGGGGGGGCTGCGAACCTCCTGTGTCACAGCAGCACCTGGAAAATCCAGGACAGCCCCTGGAAAATCCGGGACAGCCCCTCCAAGCCCCACTGGCTTCACTGGGACACCCCAGGTGCCACCAAGGTCGTGGCGAGGACAGAGGGGACAATTTATCCAACAGGGAATCCCAGCTGGCAACACAGCAGAATTCCCAGTGATCGGGGGGCTAAGAACCTCCTGTGTCACAGCAGTGCCAGGAAAATCCAGGACAGCCCCTGGAAAATCTGGGATAGCCCCTGGAAAATCTGGGACAGCCCCTCCAAGCCCTGCTGGCTTCACTGGGACACCCCAAGTGCCACCAAGGTCACAGCAGGGACAGAGGGGACATCTTATCCAACACGGAATCCCAGCAGGGGACACAGCAGAATTCCCAGTGATCGGGGGGGCTGCGAACCTCCTGTGTCACAGCAGCACCTGGAAAATCCAGGACAGCCCCTGGAAAATCCGGGACAGCCCCTCCAAGCCCCACTGGCTCCACTGGGACACCCCAGGTGCCACCAAGGTCGCGGCAGGGACGGAGGGGACAGAGGGGACAGCGTCTCCCACCTCCCACCTCGGGCTCCCGGCCCGGCACATCCGCCCCGCCGCGCATCAAAGCGGGGAGGAGAAATGAAGATGGAGAGGACGCAGACACCCGGCCGCCTGAGGGGTTTGGGAGGTGAGATTTATGAGGCTCTGTCTTGCAGAAGCTTCCCAGGAAAGGGAAAAGAGAGAAAAAAATAAAAAAAGCAAAAAATCTGCTCGTTCAGGTGGCTGGAAATGCGTCTGGCTGGTGAGAGCCGAGATCTTATCCTGCCACTCTGCGCTCCGGAGGGTCTCCTCTCCCAGGGGTGGGGCAGAGACCTCGGGAAAAGGGGAGTTTGTGCTGCTGGAATTGGCTCAGGGCCGTGTTCCAGGTGCAGGAAAGGATTTTCTGGGGAAATCTCCCGCTCTCCTGCCTCGGGCGCTGCTGCTGTGCCTGGCAGGGGACAGCCCTGGGTCACACAGGCACAGCCCCCCGAGAGGGGACCGGCTGAGTGTCCCCTGCCCGGCCCGTGAGGGTCTGGGTGGCAGCAAATCCATCCTGGAAGCTGAGAGTGGGAAGGGAGGAAGCGCCGGGATAACGGGGAGGTGAGGGCAGGGCTGGGGGTCCTGGCTGTGCCTGCCCCTTCCCTGCGAGTCCCAGCTCAATTCCTGGGGGTCCCAGTTCATTCCCTGGGACTCCCAGCTCATTCTCTGTGGGTCTCAGCTCTCCCTGCTCATTCCCTGGGAGTCCCATCTCTCCCTGATCACTTCCTGTGCATCCCAGCTCTGCCTTTTCATTCCCTGTGCATCCCACCTCTCCCTGGTCATTCCCTGGGAGCCTCAGCTCAATCCCTGTGAGTTCCAGCATTCCCAACTCATTCCTTGTTCATCCCAACTCTCCCTGCTCATTCCCTGTGTATCCCAGCCCTTCCTGCTGATTCTTGGTGCATCCCAGCTCTCCCTTCTCACTCCCTGTGTATCCCAGCTCTCCCTGTTCATTCCCTGTGAGTCCCAACTCAATCCCTGTGAGTCCCAGCACTCCCAGCTCATTCCCTGTGAGTCCCACCTTGCCCTGTTCATTCCCTGTGCATCCCACCTCTCCTTGTTTGTTCCCTGGGAATCCCAGCTCTCCCAGCTCATTCCCTGTGAGTTCCAGCACTCCCACCTCATTCCTTGTGGGTCCCAATTCATTCTCTGTGAGTTCCACCATTCCCAGCTCATTCCCTGTGCATCCCAGCATTCCCAGCTCATTCTCTGGGAGTCCCAGCTCATTCCCTGGGCATCTCAGCTCCCCCTGCTCACTCCCCGGCTCACCAAGGGCTGAGCAGCGTGGAAGGAGGAAAGAGCAGAGCCCGGAAAACTCCTTCCCCATCATATTTACTGAACTGCTCTGAGTTATGACTGGAGGCCAAGATCTGGCTTCAGGCGATTGCCTAAATCATTTAGGAGCTGACAAGGCGGGGAGGGGGGAAAATGTTCTTGTAATTCTTCAGTCTGAGGTACATTAAGGAGCCATAAGCCATGTCGAGAGCTTGAATTACATTAGAGAGATTATCCTGTTACAGTTCATAATCCTGGATAATATAGCATCCCGCAGCACACCTGCCAAGGATAAATCTCGGCCCGTAATGGGGCAGCCGTGACCCTGGCGCTCCCGGAGCCCTCCTGGCACCGAGCAGCAGCACCCGGCAGATGGATGGAGTCGGCACGGAGCAATAACAGCCTGGCACAGGGGCTGCACCCCGGGAAATTCATGGTTCTGCCTCTGCTGGGATGTTCCGGGGCTGTGGTGCAGGTGTGGGGTGGGAGGGATGCACAAGGAAGTATTCCTGAGGTCTCCACAAGGGTCTGAGCTCCACTGAGAGGCCAAAACCCAGGGAACAAGGAGGGGAGCCCGGCAGACGGATGGAGTCGGCACGGAGCAATAACAGCCTGGCACAGGGGCTGCACCCCGGGAAATTCATGGTTCTGCCTCTGCTGGGATGTTCCGGGGCTGCGGTGCAGGTGTGGGGTGCCTGAATTGTTTGTTTTTTCCATGGGAATGAGCCTCGTTCCGCTTCAAATCAGCACCGCAAAATCCACCGGGCAATGAGCAGAGGTGGAGTTAAAACCAGTGATGGAAAAGGTGGGAATTCTTCCTCTTGGAAGAGGAGTGAGCCTGGACACCCCAGGAACATCCAACTCCCTGCACAGGGGGATTTTACACCAAACCCCTGATCAGTGCAGAGTTATCCAATGGGGAATCCCAACACGGAATCCCAGCAGGGGACACAGTGGAATTCCCAGTGACTGAGGGGCTGTGACCCTCCTGTGTCGCAGCAGCACCTGGGAAATCCAGGACAGCACCTCCAGGCCCCTCTGCCTCCACTGGGACTCCCCAGGTGCCACCAAGGTGGGGACAGAGGGCTTCTCCATCACCCCTCTGACTTCTCGGCTTCTCCCCATGTGGTCCCAGTCCCCTCCCAGTCTGGCTGCAGCCCCAGGTGAACAAACTCCCAATGTTTTGATGCCTTAAAATTTAAATTTTATATTTCCCAGCTCCTGCCCTGCTTTAGTGTGTGACTCTCCCCCTCCCCACGGGCTGGGAGCTCCTGTTCTCCCATCCTGCTCAGACACAACAAATCCTCTCCAGGCTGCACTCAAGGACACCTCGTTGGCCCAGGCCCCGCAATGTGGAAATGGAGCCTCTAAAAGGGGGGACAGACTTGGGCTCAATTCCATCATCCCCTGGAATTGTCATTGGAGAATGAACCCTGATCTGGGAATGGATCCAAACTGATCCAAGTGGAGCAAACTCGTGACCAGGCGTCCACCCTTCCCAGCTCCTCCTGCACCCTCGAGTCCCTAAATCCCGGTGTTCCCTCAGTGTGAAGTGACCCCGCAGACACGAGCAGGCAGCTCCTGCACCTCTCCTGGCCCTCATTCCCCCGCTCTGGGCACTGAAACTGCTCCATTTCAGTCTTCTGGCACATTCCAGGGGAAAACCCATCCCAGGCTGGCTCCTGCTCTCACCTGGGCTGCTCCAGGGAACTGCAGCAGCCATGGGGTGGGGAGTGATCTCCACGGAACCCCTGAGGGACGGGATGGGTTTGGGTCCGCCCGCTCCTGGATGTCTCCTCATCTCCCCTTCCTGACGCTCTCCAGAGCCGCGTTTGCTCCCTGCTCCCTTGATCCCGGCTTTGAAGCCTCTCGCTGCCAGGCTGCTCCCGCTGAGCCGGGGTTAAGCAGCTCCCAGGAACTGCTGCATCTCCAGGCCAGGAAAATCCCTCCTGCCCTGCAGCCCCAGAGCCCAAAACCTGCCCCAGCCCCAGCTCCGGGATCTGCACGGTGGGAGGAATGAGCCCCTCTGTCCCGCAGGGAGTTGGGGTATTCAGGGTTTTGGGGTATCCCCTGAGGAACGAGCCCCTCCATCCTGCAGGGATTTGGGGTCTCCCCTAAGGAAGGAGCCCGTTATTCCACAGGGATTTGGGATATTCCCTAAGGAATGAGCCCTCTATCCCACAGAGATTTGGGGTATTCAGGGATTTGGGGTCTCCCCTAAGGAACGAGGCCCTCTGTCCAGGAGGGATTTGGGGTACTCCCTGAGGAACGAGCCCCTCCATCCTGCAGGGATTTGGGGTCTCTCCTAAGGAAGGAATCCGTTATTCCACAGGGATTTGGGGTATTCCCTAAGAAACAGGCTCCTCTATCCCACAGGGATTTGGGGTATTCAGGGATTTGGGGTATTCCCTGAGGAACAGGCCCCTCCATCCTGCAGGGATTTGGGATATTCCCTCTATCCCGCAGGGATTTGGGGTATTCAGGGATTTGGGGCATTCCCTGAGGAATGAACCCCTCTATTCTGCAGGGATTTGGGGTATTCCCTGAGGAATGAACCCCTCTATCCTGCAGAGATTTGGGATATTGCCTGTATCCCGCAGGGATTTGCGTCTCCCCGCGGCCCCGCCGGACACTTGACAGCGCCTCTCCTCTCGGGGCTGTGTGTTTTGTTGGAGTGCTGGCAGATAAAGCCCTTTTATCCCCAGAAGAGCCCGGTTGCCCTGGTTTCTCGCCCCGGCCTGAGGCCATTCTTCTCCCCGCTCTTGTTGTTGACCTCAGGTTCAAGAGTGCCGGACCTCCCTGGTTTGGGGCAGACCCCGGCGGCCGCTGTGGGAAAAGGCAGGGCAGGGGTTGGACGGGGCTCCAAAGGCCCCCTGGCCCCGGGAGCAGCTTCCAAACACTCAGGAAATCAAGGAAAGGAACACCAGGACAGAGCACTTCTCCGCTCTCCCTTTTGTCTCCTGCCTTTTATTTACCCCTCCGTCCTTTCGCAGCCCTTCTCCCTCCTTTTTTCCCCGCGTTTTTCTCACCCTTGTTTTGCTTTCCTTCCCTTCCCTCCTTTCTCCCTCTCTCTCCCCCTTCCCCTGCGGCTTTGCCAACTGCCAGCAGATGACATCTCCTTTCATGTTTGGGGCTGAGCGGAGGCTCTGAATGTTCGTTTGATTCCGTTAAGATAATAGCTGGTTCACTGTCAGACGCAGACTGATCAGTTAAAACCTTAATCACTGCCTGTCTACTCACATGGCACTTATTTTTTAAGAGATTAATCCCCTAAGCACTGCACCAGCATACATTGAGGCTCAAAGAAAAGGGTGGGTTTTTATTATTATTTCTGATGCGTTTACTGTTTCTTTTTTTGGGTTTTTTTTGTTGTTGTTGTTGGGGTTTTTTTCTGGGTTTTTTGCTCTTTTTAAAAAAGACGCCTCCTCCCCACTCCGCTGCTGCTCCAAAGACACCGACCTTTGCCAGCTCGCTGTGCTGTGCCCATCCCTCACACCGGGCACAGCTGGCAGCGAGGGAAGGAGGTGATGGGAGGAGGTGGGAGATGGAGCCGCTGTGCTGCGGGCTCTGCGAGCTGAGCTTTGCAGGATGCCCTGGTGGGCTCTGGATTAAGCCTGGTTGGGTTCTCAGGAGAGCCAGGCTCTGTCCGTGCTTCTCCTTTCCTTTCCTTTCCTTTCCTTTCCTTTCCTTTCCTCTCCTTTCCTTTCCTTTCCTTTCCTTCCCTTCCCTCCCCTTCAATCCCTGCACCCATCCCACCACATTCCCGAGCTCCCAGGACGTGGATCTGCCTCTCCCCGAGGTCCTGGCTCTGTTTAAGGGGTCTCAAGCACCGGGGGTCAGGCCCAGCTCAGGGGGTGCTGGGTGTCCCCATCCCCTCGCTGTCCCCGCCCAGAGCAGCTCAGCCAGGCCCTGTTGTGCCCTCCCTGCCAAGCTTCTCCCCCTGGCACAGCTCAGCTTCCCGAGAGCCGCTCCCAGCAGCTTTTCTGGGAATGCAGCCGGGGTTTGACACCTGGACAGAGCCCTCCCGTCCCCGTCCCGCTCCTGACCCCGCACCAGCGACAGCTCCGGGATGGGAGAGCAGGAATTCCTGGCAGCAAAGTGAGGATTCAGGGTTTGGTAAAAGAAAATCCCGAGTGTGAGAGGGGTTTTGTCAGCTGCTCTTGGAGTTTCCCACTGAAACTGGAAATGGAGTGAGGGGACAGGCTCTGAGTGTATTTTGGCAATTTTTTGGCGAAGTAAAACAAAGCTGTCAGAAAGATCTGGACTTCTTTGGAGAAGCAGAGTTCACCTGCAGGCCTTGCTCTGCTCATTCCCCCAGCGAGTCCCGAGGAGCTGGAAAAAAGGCAAAGAAAACAAAAGCATGGAAATTGCAATAAACGATCCCCCCGAATCAGAGGGATGGGGTTTTAAGAAAGCTCGCAGAGGAAAGGGATGCAAAATTCCTGGCTGCAAAGGGATAAAGCAATCTCGAGCTAATGGAGATTAGGAAGGGCCTCTCCCGGAGGAGTGGTTATCCCATAAATTAATGGGATCAGTGGTGTCACAGCCCTCGGGCACGGGGTCCCGAGTCATTGCCTTAAGTGCCACGAGGGCACAGGGCCCTGTCCTGGAGCAGCTGGGGCTGGGCACTCCGGGAGATTGCACAGGGACAGGAGGATCCCGTTATCCCACTGTTCCCTCAGGAAAATCCAGCTATCCCAACAGGCGCACCTTTCCCAAAAATCTCTGCTTTTTCACCGTTAAACCTCCCAATTTTATTCCACTTTTACAACACCAATTACCCAATGAATTTGTTGTTATTTATTATCGGAGCTCTGGCCGTGCTTTTTGCTCCACAGCAGTGAGGGTTGATCTTAATTAATAAAATCCAGGAATTAACAATAATTCCTTCATTAGGGATGTGATCTCCATTCCGGTGCCTTTCCCTGCCTCACACCACTACTGGGCAGGGCTGCAGCGCTGAGGGGAAATTGCTGCCAAGTTTCCCAGGGTGTGGAAGTGTTCCATTCCCACTGGAAATGCCAACGGATCCAAGGATTCAGTCTCAGAGCTCAGACCTGGGAATGCAACAGCATTTCCTCAGGATTCCACCCCGAGATCCTCCCTTCCCTATCCCAGCACCTCAAAACCATTTAAAAGCCTTGAAAATGAACCTAAAGAAGAGACGAGGTTGTTGCTGCTTCTCAAAGGGGCTCCCAGCAAACGGAACCCCACAAGATCCCGTTAAATTTTTCTGGAGGAGCTGAAATCCCAGTGTTTGCTCCTCATTCCCATCCTGGTCCTTGACCTCCAGGAGCATCCCCGCTCCCTCAGCAGATGGAAACGTGACAGATTGAGATCCTCCCTTCCCTATCCCCTCAAAACCATTTAAAAGCCTTGAAAATGAACCTAAAGAAGAGATGGGGTTGTTGCTGCTTCTCGAAGGGGTTCCAAGCAAAGGGACAAGAGGGAGCCCCACAAAATCCCATTAAATTTTGATGGAAGCACCGAAATCCTGGTGTTTCCTCGCTCCTTGTTCCCATCCCAATGCCTTGACCTCCAGGAGCATCCCCACTCCCTCAGCAGATGGAAACGTGACAGATTGAGATCCTCCCTTCCCTATCCCCTCAAAACCATTTAAAAGCCTTGAAAATGAACCTAAAGAAGAGACGGGGTTGTTGCTGCTTCTCAGAGGAGCTCCAGGCAAAGCGACATGAGGGAACCCCACAAAATCCCGTTAAATTTTGCTGGAAGTGCCTGTTCCTCATTCCCATCCTGGTCCTTGACCTCCAGGAGCATCCCCGCTCCCTCAGCAGATGGAAACGTGCCAGGTTGAGCGGCCGAGCTTCCCGGAAGGGTTTCCCACCGATTGCTACAATGGACCCCGATAAATATCCCAGCGGGAAATCCCCGGCACCTCACCTCCCGAGCCGGGGATAAATCTGAACAATCCCTTTTCTCCCTCCAAGGGGATAAATCCTTCAGGCCGCAATCCTCCGGTGGGAAGCGGGGGACGAGCAGCAAACCCCGTGACCCCGCCTGGAGCTGCGCAGGAGCCCACAAGTGGTCAAGCAGAGGTCAAGGGGCTGGAACGGGGCTGGAAAGGGCATTTTGGGGTTGGAAAGGGCATTTTGGGGCCAGGAAGGGCATTTAGGGACTGGAAAGGGCATTTTGGGGGCAGAAGGGGCATTTTGGGGGCGGAAAGGGCGTTTTGGAGCCGGAAAGGGTGTTTTGGAGTTGGAAAGGGCATTTTGGGGGCGGAAAGGGCGTTTTGGAGCCAGAAAGGGCATTTTGGAGCCAGAAAGGGCATTTTGGGGCAGGAAACGACATTTTGGGGCCAGGAAGGGCATTTTGGGGCAGGAAAGGGCATTTTGGGGGTGGAAAGGGCATTTTGGGGACTGGAAAAGCATTTTAGGGCCGGGAAGGGCATTTTGGGGCCAGGAAAGGGCATTTTGGAGCTGGAAAGGGCATTTTGGGGCCAGGAAGGGCATTTTGGGGCAGGAAAGGGCATTTTGGGGCAGAAAAGGGTATTTTGGGGGCCAGAAAGGGCATTTTGGGGCAGGAAAGGGCGTTTTGGGGGCCAGAAAGAGCATTTTGGGGCCGGAAAGGGTATTTTGTGCCCAGCCCATCTGCCGGCAGCCAGGCAGGCAGCACCCCAAAGGTGCAGCACAGCTCCAGCTCCAGGCC
The DNA here is from genome assembly GCA_013400735.1 of Pomatostomus ruficeps. NCBI lineage: Eukaryota > Metazoa > Chordata > Aves > Passeriformes > Timaliidae > Pomatostomus > Pomatostomus ruficeps. Next base: position 72,344 of record VYZT01036791.1, read on the forward strand.
CGGGCTGTTCCTTCCCCCAGACAGTAGCAATTATCATAATCAAGCAGTTGACTCCAATTACGCCTTCCTCTCCTCGCAGCCGGGGGATGGACACGCGGGCCCAGGGAAAGTTCGCAGCCGTGTGTCGCCTTTGCATATCTTAATCGGAAATGACAGGGTGTGACACGGGGGGCCGGTGACCCTGCCAGCCTTCAGCTGTTCGTGTGGCAACAATTTCCAGCCCCAAATTACTCCCAGGCAGGGCTTGATTGGAGGTTCAAGGCAGCAGGAGAGAGAAGCCATTTAGGGGACTGCAACNAAAGGGCGTTTTGGGGGCCAGAAAGAGCATTTTGGGGCCGGAAAGGGTATTTTGTGCCCAGCCCATCTGCCGGCAGCCAGGCAGGCAGCACCCCAAAGGTGCAGCACAGCTCCAGCTCCAGGCCCGGGCTGTTCCTTCCCCCAGACAGTAGCAATTATCATAATCAAGCAGTTGACTCCAATTACGCCTTCCTCTCCTCGCAGCCGGGGGATGGACACGCGGGCCCAGGGAAAGTTCGCAGCCGTGTGTCGCCTTTGCATATCTTAATCGGAAATGACAGGGTGTGACACGGGGGGCCGGTGACCCTGCCAGCCTTCAGCTGTTCGTGTGGCAACAATTTCCAGCCCCAAATTACTCCCAGGCAGGGCTTGATTGGAGGTTCAAGGCAGCAGGAGAGAGAAGCCATTTAGGGGACTGCAACATCCCTCACAGCCCCATTTAAATACAATTTACATTCCAGGCCCTGCTGTTGGCGCATTTTTAATTGCACCTCGTACCTCGGTTTATTTTGTAGTTGAAGGGGGTTTTTTGCTTTGCTGTTGTTTTTCAAAGGCCTCCTTCGCCGGCTTTTTTCTCTTCTCCTGAGGGGCCGTTCTCAGAATGCAGCCCCGGTTCCTGGAAGGGAAAATGGATTAGCGGATTGAAAGGCCAGGAGGGACAAACGGATCATGGCGGTGACCTCCTGCAGAAGACAGGCCAGGACATTGCGCTCGGTAATTCCTTTGTCTCCGTTTGTCCAGACTTAACCCAATCCCCGGCAGTGACCAACACACCCCGTCCAGCAAGGCTGACTCCATCCAAAATCCTGGAATCACGGGAATCTCTGGCTCCTGGGGACAGATCTGGGCAGTCCTGGGCTGCAGGGACAGCAGGGACAGCCTGGTTTGGTGGTGGCATCTCCCGGCTTGGGATGAAATCAGGTCCCTGGGGCTTTGAGGCAGGACAAAGCCAATCGTGGAGCCCAGGCCAGAAGAAATCTCATTTTGCAGCATTTCCTGTGTTTGTTGCCTCACCTGAGGTAAATTCAATCCAAGGATGGGCAGGAAAATCCCCCCTCAGCTGAATTTTGGGGGTGCAGGCGTCTCTCTCCCCTCAGAACTGACTGACAGCTCAATCCTAACCTGGTGCTAACAAAGCAAAAAAATCTCCCCAAAATCCCTTTTCCTCAGAAATCCCTTTTCCTTTTCACGCACAAAGGGTTTTTCGAGAGATGGAAAATGGATTTTGGATTTCCCAGCGTGGGTGGAATTTCAAACCTCAGCTCTGCTCACAAAAAAAATCCCACAAAACCCAAACCAAACATCTGCTGGGGAGCAGGGGGTGAAACTCTGCAGAACTCCCCACTCCTCTTTTTCCAACTCGTTCTGCTCTCGGGTTGGAAAAACCAAAATCTCTCCAAGAGCTCGGGATTATTTGTGACCCTGGGCTTCCCACCAGGCCCAGAGCCAGCTTTGGATGCTGGGATCCAGGAATTCCAGCTTTGGGAATGCCCTGGGGGGCTCAGTGCAGTTTTACGAGTGGGATTGTTCAACCTGGAGAAGAGAAATTTCAGGGTGACCCAATCGTGGCCTTGCAGCGCCTGAGGGAGCCACAGGAAAGATGGAGACGGAATACTTCCAAGGGCCTGGAGGGAGAGAAGGCAGGGAATGGCTTCAAACTGCCAGAGGGCAGGGATGGATGGGATTTGGGGAAAAAATCCATCCCTGTGAGGGAGGTGAGGCCCTGGCACAGGTGCCCAGAGAAGCTGTGGCTGCTCCTGGATCCCTGGAAGTGTCCCAGGCCAGGCTGGACGGGGCTTGGAGCAGCCTGGGGTGGTGGAAGTGTCCCCATGGCAGGGGAGTGGAACAAGATGAACTCTAAGGTCTCTTCCAACCCAAACCTTTCTGGAATTCCCAGAGTGCCACCCAGGTGGCAGCCAGGAGGAAGGCAGAGACCTTTCCCGCTGAAATTCCTGCCCCCAGGCCAGGTCTGGCTCTGTCCCCCGGACGGGTCTAGTCCTGCCCCAGGTTGGGTCTGGTTCTACCCCCAGGACGGTTCTGGTTCTGTCCCCAGGCTGGGTCCTGTTCTGTCCCCCAGGACGGATCTGGTCCTGCCCACAGGACGGGTTTGGTTCTGCCCCGGTGACACCGGCAGCACTGCCAGGCCGGAGCTGTCCTGGCGTTCCTTCCTTTGAGCCCCATCTGCTGGAATCCCACGATTCCGTGACACTTTTGGTCCTTCCCCTCATTTGTTCCTCTTTAAAAGCCCCCTCTGAGCCTTTGCAGCCAAGGGCAGAAGTCACAAACGCCAAGAATTGAAGTAAAACCATCAAACGGAGGAATTGCGTCCAGTGCCACCATTCCACAGCTCCTGAGCGCCGCGGGCTGGGAATCCCTGGTGAAAGGAACCCCCTGGGCCTGGTTCTCCTTTCCATGGAGCCCCGTGGTTGGGAATCCCTGGTGAAACTGATACCTGAGCAGAGGCTGCCTAGAACAGAGGCCAGACCAGATTGAGAGAATAAAATGGGGATTTATTGCAGGGCCTTCAATAGGGACACCTCGGGCAGTCAGAGCCTCTCCGGGAGAGGCCACCCCCAAGCTGGACCCTGGGGCACGAGTTTGCTGCACTTGGATCAGTTGGGATCCATTCCCAGATCAGGGTTCATTCTCCAGTGACAATTCCAGGGGATGATGGAATTGAGCCCAAGTCTGTCCCCCCTTTTAGAGGCTCCGTTTCCATCTTTGGGGGCCTGGGCCAACGAGGTGTCCTTGAGTGCAGCCTGGAGAGGATTTGTTGTGTCTGAGCAGGATGGGAGAACAGGAGCTCCTGGCCTGTGGGGTGTTTGAGAGTTCCACCAAAGCAGCGCAGGGTCTGAAAAATAGAAAAGCTGAACCTTAAGGCATCCGAAGGAACCCCTGGGCCTGGTTCTCATCTCCATGGAGCCCCTTCCCCGCTCCAGCCGTGCCAGGAGCCGCAGTGACACACGAAGGTGTCGCTGTAAATGACAACTCAACCCCGGGCAGCCTCCTCCGAGTTTCCCCAGCTCCGGGGAGGTCTGACCTAGACGCCGGCTCGGCGGAACTCGCCGGACAGACAGACAAATGTCCTCCCCAACCTGCTGCCGCTGCTCCGGAGGCCTCGGAGCCAATTCTCCCGCTGATCTCACTCCTCCCTTCCTTCGCCTCTCTCCCCCTTTTCCCCATCACGTGCCCACTCCCCGCACACGCACGTCCCTCCTGCGCGAGGCGGAAAAAAGGAAAAAAAGGCAGCGCCGTGGAGGAATGCGGAGGGTTTGGGAGCCCCCCGAGAGCAGGTAGAGCCATCTGAGCAGCGCCTGCCCCCTCCGAGGCGGGAGCGGATCGGTTTACATAAGTGCTTTGCCATATGAAGGAATAATTCCGCGGCATTAATAGAGGTTAAAGTTTCCCAGGAATCCCAAGCAGGCCCCGCAGACACAGGTGGGTTCTTTCACTCGCAGGGTTGGGGGGGAGGAACACGAATCCTGCTCTGCCCCGGGGCTGGGGGTGCCCACGGGTGGGTCCCTGTGAGAGGGGTGAGCCGAGGGGTGTGGAAATGACCCCAAGAGGTGTGGAAATGACCCCAAAACCTCCACACGGCCAGGCAGGGCGCTGGGAGTTCACAGAATTGTGGAAATGACCCCAAAACCTCCAAAGGGCTGCTGGGGGGACAGGGCTGGCTGGGCAGGGCACTGGGGATTCACAGAGTTGTGGAAATGACCCCAAAACCTCCACATGGCCAGGCAGGGTGCTGGGTGTTCATAAAATCATGGAAATGACCCCAAAACCTCCACAGGGCTGCTGGGGGGACGGGACTGACTGGGCAGGGTGCTGGGTGTTCATAAAATCATGGAAATGACCCCAAAACCTCCACAGGGCTGCTGGGAGGACTGGGGGTTCATAGAATTGTGGAAATGTCCCCAAAACCTCCCCATGGCTGCTGGGGGGACGGGACTGGCCGGGCAGGGTGCTGGGTGTTCAGAGAGTTGTGGAATGGGTCGGTTGGAAGGAAACTGAATTATCCCGTTCCAATCCCGGCCACCTTCCACCATCCCAGGGGGTTCCAAGACCTGTCCAGCCTGATCCCGGACACTTCCAGGGATCCAGGGGCAGCCCCAGCTGCTCTGGGTGATCTCAGGGCCTCTCTACCCTCACAGAGAGGAATTTCTTCCTTGTGTCTGATCCAAACCTCTTACCTGGGAGGCAGGAGCTGGGTTCCAGGCCAAGCTCAGGATCAGGGTGGGATCTGAGGCACTGGGATGAGGCACAGGATGAATTCCCAGAACCACTGAGGGTGGAGAAACTCTCCAAGGCCATCCAGCCCGAGCTGTGCCCGATGCCCACCTTGTCCCCGGGATCTGTGTGTAGGACACAGGGGTGAGGCGCAGGATGTGTCCCACAGAATTCCTGGAACCACTGAGGCTGGAAAAGCCCTCCAAGGCCACCCAGTCCGAGCTCATCCCCAGCCCAGAGCCCTGAGTGTGACATTCCAGCCCTCCTTGGGCACCTCCAGGGATGGGGACTCCACACCTCCCCGGGCAGCCCCTTCCATTATCTGACCGCCCTTCCCATGAGGAAATTCCTGTGAATTTATCCCGGATGCAGCACCCCAAACAGGACCAGCCATGTTTGGGGTGGGCTGTGCCAGTGCCATGCTGGGAAATTCCCTTTTCCCGAGCTCAGGTGGCACAGACCAAGCTGAACCCACCTCCTGCTGTGGCACAAAGCCCCGGCGGTGCCCGGCCCTGATCCAGCTCCATCCTGGATCACCCAGCATGGGGCACAGAGAGGGGGGACAAGAACAGCCCGGCGATCCCAAATCCTCCTTTGTTTGGATCAGGATCCGGGATCACGCTGCTGATTCTCCGACACGGAGCTTTCCACAGCCCAGCGAGTTTCGCACCACCCCAGAAACAATCATCTCCCGAATCCCCGGCGATTTCGGAGCTTTCACCCCATAAACACCCCCGGGACCAAGCTCCAGCCCACCCTACCTGGGCTGTGCTGCCTCGCACGGATTTGGGATTTGGCCCCGAGCCTTGGGATCTCCGCCCTGCCCGGAACATGTGGCGGCTGCTCTGCCCCAAAAGGGACTAACAAAGAAATAAGAATATTTGTTAATTTTTTATTTTTTTTTTTCCGCTGCAAAGCAGTTAAACCTCCTAAGACACTTTTTCCAGACATCTAAATCCTTTAAAAATATTCTCTAGACTCCATAAAACTTACATTTTCCCCGGGTTCTCCTGTGAGTTATTAAAAAGCTGAAGTCCCTACCTTAAAGGGCTTAGAGCTTGGTCATGAGCAGAAAACCAACGAGTGGAGTGGCACCTCCTGTGCAGGCAGAGCCACGGCCCAGAGCTGCCGGGGATGCCCAGAACAGCCCAGCCTGGTGATTTTGGGGTGTCCAGGGGGAGGGATGAGAGTTTGGGATCACAGAGGATAACCCTGGATGGGCACAGCAGCGTTTGTGGCTGTTGGAAAAGTTTCCACGTCCTCGCTGTTGCTCTTTTCTCAACGAACACTTGGCAAAATTGGAGTTTTAATGGGATTTGTTTCGGTTTCTGCCCAAATGGGGTTTTATTCCCAGGAGCTCTGGATACAGAGGTCAGAAGGAAGTTTTTGGACGCTGTTGTCCATCTATCCCTCCATCCCTCCCTCCATCCATCCATCCCCAGAGCATCCTGGAGAGAGAGGACAAGAGGGAATGACTGAAAAATTGAAAAAGGGGAAATTTAAATATCTGGATGTCCCCATGAGGGGAGCGGCACGGATTATCCAGGGAAACTGTGGCTGCTCCATCCCTGGGAGTGTCCGAGGCCAGGCTGGACGGTGCTGGGAGCATCCTGGGATCGGGGAATATTCCCTGCCCATGGGAAGAACTTTCAGCCCCAAAACCCAAATCTGTCTGTGATTTCCCCCCAGCTCGGCACGGAGGGGGTCCAGGCAGAGGCAGCTCAGGGGAGACTTTTCCGTCGCTCCTTCCCAGCCCAAAGAGATCCCAAACTCTCCCTGCTTCCCTTAAACACGAGTTTGTCTGCGCCGTGAACTCTCCGACAGCAGCTCCCGCAAAGTTCTCAGCTCTCGCTTTCCCCCTCGTTTTTCCCCCTCGTTTTTCCCCCTTTTTTTGAAACTTTTCTCTCTCCCTCCCTGCTCTTCCCTCTCCCTCCCCGCCGCCTCCCAGAAGCACCGGCGTGTTTTTAACCCAGGCATGAAACAAGGCCGGAGCCGCGGGTTGTGATGTTTCAGATAACATACGGAGAATGTAAATCCTGTCAGCAAGTGCAACAGCCATAAAAGGCTAAAATGGATTCCTGCGGATTAGAAATAAAGCACAGAAAGGGCCCTGTTCTCTCACCTTCCTCATCCCACAACCTCCTCCGCCCCCCTCTCCTCGCTCCCCTTAAAAAAACTCGCCTGGAAACGCAAGGGGCAGGGTTTTTATTTTTTTTTTTTTAATTATTATTTTTTCTTTTTTTTTTTTTTATCAACTTAAAAGAAAAAATAAAATACATTCCAGGAAAAGGGCTGCTGCTAAGAAAACTCAAACCAGAAAATGCTTAAAGATGTTTTAATGACTTAAACACAGGGCCGGGATTGTGCCTAAAAGTTTCCACATTTAAAAATATTTAAAAAAAAAAAAAAGAGAGAGAGAGAAAAAAAATAAAAGGGGGGGGGAAAATCAATATGAAACGTCCCCCTCTACCAGCGCTGCTGGATTTCGTGCCGGATTTCTCTCCCAAAGCATCGGATTTAAGCCGGGGGTTGTTAAAAGAGCAAAGTTGACGCTTCTGTTCCAAACCAAAAAAAAAAAAAAAGGGAAAAAAAAAGGAAAAAAGAAGTAAAAAAAAAAAAACCTCCTAAAAATAATGAAGGCCACGTGAGCGCGGGTCCGAGAGGCTGTTAACAAGCAGCTGACAAGTTTCTGCTGCAGGAATTAGACCCTCATTTAGGAGGAGATTAGCAGGAATCTTCCCTCTCATTAGGGAGCGAGCGGCGGTGGCCGCGCCGGGGCCGGGCGGGCGCACAAAGAGCCCCCGGCCCGAGCGGGGTCCGGGGGGGTTCAGAGCCCGGGAGGGGTCCCCGCTGAAGCCGTCCCGTGTAATTTGTCCCGATCGCTGGGCTGGGCTGGGGACGGCCCCGGGAGGAGCCTTTGGGGGCAGAGGCGGGAGCGGAGCGGGGTCAGAGCCCGGGGCAGGGCAGGGATGCAGCTGCCGGGGAGACCGCGGAGCCCCGGGGATGCTGGAGAGGGTCTGGGGAAAGAACCGGGAGGGGATGGCGGTGGGAGAGCAGGGAGAGAGAAACCCAGCTCAAACAGCCCAAAAGGGAGAGAGAAATCCGGTTCAAATGGTTCCGAGAAGGAGAGAAAAACTCAGCTCAAACAGCCCCAAAAGGGAGAGACAAACCCGGCTCAAAAGGCCCCAAAAACCCAGCTCAAACGGCCCCAAAAGGGAGAGAGAAACCCTGCCCAAGGAGCCCCAAAAGGGAGAAAGAAACCTGGCTCAAATGGCCCCAGAAGCCTGGCTCAAACGACCCCAAAAACCCAGCTCAAACAGCCCCA
>VYZT01036792.1:2425-58012 GCA_013400735.1 Pomatostomus ruficeps
TATGTAAGGAGAAATCCTTCAAATAACCAGAGGTAGGACCAAAGCACTGGAATGGACCTAGGCACCTAGGCTGCTCTGAAATTAACCCATGGAACACCTGAAACATTAACAGCAGCTCTTGTTTTGCTTTTGCAGGACTAATAATTTGTGTAGAGGAATAGTTAAATTGGTTCATATAAATAACTGCCATTTTTACTGTTAACAACTGTGGCCCTGGTATATGCCATATAATTTCTTTTCTAATTTGAAAGTTGACAGTGGCTTGTTATTTGCATGTGACAAATTTTTATAACAAATTACTTAAAATTACTGGTCCTAGTCTTGCTAAGTAAGGGAAACCAGTAATCTGCTTGAAAAAATAATTTCTCTTTCCATTCTCTTGAATTCCACCTCCAATACAGAAAGCATGTACAAGGATTAGAATGAGAGCAGACAAAGGTGTTTTTTTGGGAAGAGAGAACAAGTCCCAAAATGGCTGTTCTGGAATAGAATATTCTACTCCTGAAGACTCATTTCAGGGACTCTTTTCCCTCTTTTACCCTTATTCTTCTGCTGCTTATTTATTGTCAAGTGCCAAATCAGTTACTTCCATGGCTGTGCTCTAATTCAAGGGGAGAAACCTTTCATGGACCCTTTGGCCTTTCCTGAAGCCTTTCAGAAACAAGTGAAACAGGCTTGGGAATACATTAAAAAGAAAATAGGGGAAAACAAAAGGTAAACTGAATGTCTTTTGTGAAAATTAAAATTGTTAATATGCTGCGTTGAGCATGTCTATTTTAATCAGTAAACCATAGAGCATGGGCTCTCTGTTGAGTTAATGAAAGTTTCTCCAAGGTTTAACAAAGCATTAGCAAACAAAAATCAAACCATGATTCTTCCACAGGTGTCTATTGCTTTGGGGGTTCATATTAGAATGCAATTTTATGGTTAGGCTTGAGAAAATGTTAGGTATGTTTTGGTTTTCAGTTTATGGTGTTAACCATATAGCAGTATCTTTCAAAATACATTTTTTGAAAAAGGTCAATGTTATAGTTAAAAGCATTGTTACAACATTTCACTTTTCTTTTAAAAAAGTTTTAGGATGATGATAGGCAGTATCATGTATGAGATGATGTATGTTTCTGGTGCCATGATGTGGTGAAATATATCATGAGAGCCTCATGTTAAAATCCCAGATGGTTCAACATAATTTTGCTTAATACAAGTAAGTTCCTATGGTACTTTATTGTCATGTTTTATCATTAAGATTGATGTACAAACTAACCCTAGACAGAATATCAATAGCATCATTATACAGAATAGAACTTCCATTTCCTGAAGGGTGAAGGTCAGGTATTATTCAAAATAATTTTTCTCTTCCTCCGTGTTAAAATGTTTTTCCTCAGATTCAACCAAAATGTCAAAGTCAAATCATTAGGTAGAAGCCAGATCTTTACCCAGTTAACTACCTTTGCAGTCAATAAAACACCTCAAAACTGCATGCTTTGATCAATGATAATAAACTAGTATTGAAACATGAGAATTCAGACATATTTTAATACCAATGAAAGGCTACTGGTACAAGACCTCAATATCAAGCATAAAAAAGAACTGGACATACTGAAGCGAGATCACCGGAAGGAAATTGAAAACATATTATCTGATTTCAGCAGCACTCAGGCACATCTCCAAGCAAAGATCTTCTCCTTAGAAACTGCGTAAGTAATTTAATAATAAACTCTGGCTCATGCTGGCAATGAGTTCTGTTTGAATTTATTATTTTTAGTATGTACAGTTTTTGTATTAATCATAAGTAAAATATTATAAGGCTCATACTAAATAGAAGTGTATAGGTATTGTCTTGGCAAACCAAAAAGACCCAGATACATTATAATATATTGTGGATATTGTTTAATCTAAAGCACTATATATGAAGTTTTACAATGCTAAATTAAAACTAGCAGGTAGGATCTAGAAATTTTATGAAATGTAGAATCATCTTTGTCAGAGATGATACCAGAAGCCTTTATCCATGATCTTATACTTAATGTTGGTCAACAAAGCAGCATCTGCTGAGTAAAAGCTTCTGAACCTCATTCCCACTCGTTTAAAAATTTCCAAGGACAAGCCCCCACTTGCTCATGTAAATAAATGCTCTTTTCAGCCCCCTGTGAAGTTAAGAAGCTCTATGGTGCTTCAGATTGTACAGGAGAGACCCCTCAGAAATAATCTCTTGTATATAACCCTTGTTCTTTTCTCTTATACCAACTGCGCAGCAAAGTCCAGAAGAGAGACCTGGCATGTAAGCAGGCCCCTAACCTTTAACCTTTCAGATGTAGAGATTAATCTTTTTATTTGAACTCTGAGATAACTCTAAGATGATAAGAGTGGGGGGTGGTCCTCTAAAAAATGTTTATCCACACATTTAAAAACCCCCACAAAACAGTGGTTTATATTATGTAATACATTTTGTCCTGGTTATGGCAGGTGAACTTCATATCATTCAGTTTCTCAAGCAGCAAAATTCATGAACTTGGGTGATGAAGTAATGACTTGTGTCCTCATGGGTAAATCAAATGTGTGTTTCCACACCATATCTAAGAATGTGTAATTAGCATTTGAATCTTTTCCCCTGATTAAGGAATTTAAAAAGCTGAATTCAGACTACAGTTTTGGCTTAGCAGGGTTACTAGACCAGCATGTATATCCAAGCCTCTCTTCATGGAAGTTACAGGAATTGAGTATTTCTGAGGATTCCAAAGTTACTGGGGCAGAGAACAAATAGATGAATTTAGATATGTGTAGATACCGTGACACAGATATTTTTCTTTAGGAAACTAGACTAGCAACGTGATGTTACTTGTTACTATTTTACACAAGGGAGTGGATTTTACACGGGACAGGTGTTGTGGATTAACCTTGGCAACTTATTTTGTAACTCCAGAAGATTCTATACTTCCATGTAAACCATGTACAGATGCCCATTTTTAAAAAATGCTGTTTTATTGGAAAGACCTGGCTATGTCCCTGTGTTTTAGGCTTGGAATTAGGGCAGAGTACATCTGAGACGTCTCTTGAACCTGATCTGAGGAAGTTTTTTTCTGGTCTGCATTTTCTTTGGTACAGACTTAAAGAGTTAGAAGAAAAGTCAAAAAAGTGGGAGCCCAGGTCTGAAGATACACACTTTATAAACTGTCTGCAAGACAAATTAAGCGAGAGAGAAGAGATTATCAAGCAGCTGGTGGTAAGACTGCTTTTTACATGTACATATATATTTTGGAATCTGTTGGAAGCTCTATCCAGTGTTTCATATGTGGCTTCAGACTGGTTGTTTCTTTCTGTTCTGCAATACTTTGACAAATGTATCTTTCAATACCAGCTTCCAACAAATACGTGTTTCCATACACATAACGTTGTTTCCCTTCAGGATGGAGGAAAATGTCAGCATTCACTTTCAGCCAACACTGAATCTTACAGGAATCGGTCATTTTCTTTCAACCCTAATACGGCATGCTTGACTCCCTCCATGAAGGTAAGATGGGCAATGCAATTAAAATCACAAATCGTGATTGTTTTTATTACTATTTGAATCATACAGGCAATCAGGACAATAAAAGTGCTATCAATTTTTTATGATCATGTTCTTCAGTAGAATTCTTTCCAGAAAGCCAAGCTACAGTCACTTGTTGAGCATAAGAGGAATTCAGTAGAAGTATAAATGCAACCTAGATAACTGGTGTTTAAGCCAACATAAAACACTAGAATTCCGATGCCATCAGTCTTCCACTGGGATAAGCATGGCCACTGCTTGCAGATTTGGGAGTTGCTAATCGGGATATTGCATGCATCAAGGAAAATTATGAATCTGTTTGAGTTGCTTGGTATCTGCCCTTTGTCATTCCAGTCCCTCTGCATGATACTTTCTACAAATAGCTATATAAAGAAGGGAGGTCAAGCTGGTGGAAGGCACCTTGATGTGTCTAAAATCTCAGGGTCAAATACACAAGTTGTTTTAATTGGATGACAAAATCCATGGATTCTCACAGCATACCCTGAGAATTTAATTTAAATGCCTGTAGAAAAAAATAGAAATCTTCCTATTTGGGTGTTCCTCACAAGACATTCGGGAATGAGGTATTGTTGAGGTTTTATAGTGTAAAATGTAAAAAATGTGTACGTAATGAAGTTTTCTGTTACAATAAAAAGCAGAAGAAGAAAACGGTTGAGGTGCCCAGTCGTGTTGTCAGTGTTCCAAATTTAGCTTCCTACGTAAAGAGCTTTCTGAGCTGTGACTTGAGATCAAAAAGAAGTGGTCCTCAAATAACAAAATCTACAAGCTTGGACCGGAGTCCTGGCTGCCTCAGGGTGGGCTCTCCATCAACACAGTCCTCAGACAGCGGTGCTGCCACAAGGTATTTGTCCATTTTGTATGATGATAAATGAATTCATATTTAGAGTCTTGTAGGCAATTCAAACACATTAGACATTTGGAAATACACAACAATGTGAGGTTCCTACTGTGCAGTGAACTCTGTGTGTTTGGCTTTCTGCAGACAGACTCAGAACTTTACTGCAAAAGTGGGCTATAATCCCTGCTCAGCAGAACTTGTGCTTGCAACCTCTCCTGGTAGAAAAAAACCAAAACAAAACCGACACCAAACCAACCAACCAAAACACACACACACACACACACACACACACACACACACACATGAAAAAAAAAGGAGTTGCAAGTGCTTAACTAAGAATGCAGTGAATTGTGAACATGGTATCTATCAGTGGTTCTGTTAAGGATGTCTCTTATTTTTGTTGCCTCATCTTGCACTTGATAGATGTAGATGGCATGTTTTTATTTTAGGAGATACTTGAATGAATGTAGGTTAATCGTTTGCCCAAGGTTAGAGACTTAAAAACTGATTAGCAGATACTTAACTAAACTTCTCTGTTGTTTTCTCTCTGAGGAACTTAAATTCTTCAAATTTATGAGTTATTTAAACACTGTTCAGTGTTTTATAACATGAACTCTCTCTTCAAGAAATACTTAAAAATGTATGTAGCTAACATACAGTTTAAAAAATCCCCAAACCTTACCACTATACTTCAGAACAAAATCCAGCTTTTCTGCCTATCTCGTGGTGGATTAGTTATCCCGTAAATTATGTGCAAGAGAGTTCTTTCCTTGGGGGCAGATGGTGCTTACTGCTGACAGAAACAACCTGGGACACAGGCTTAGATCCTGTTTGGCAATTCCCACTTCTTACAGATATAAACATGCCGTGTCATGCCAGATGACTGCCAAGGCAAAAGGATTTCTGTTTTAAAGTGAAACAAAGGTACAGGGAGAATGAGGGTAGCTTGGCTGCAACTCGCTGAAGTCTTTTAAATCAGTCAATCATAAGTTTAGTTCTATATGCTATCATATGTTAAAAAAATCCTGAATGATGGAAAATCAGGGATTATGTAATAGAATTGATTATGAATGCCAGATAGTGTTCAGATAAATGTTTCAAGTAGAACTTACCCAATATTTTTAATGCATAAATTGTATTTAATATTTTTAAGAGTGAATTGCAGCTGCCATTCTCTGATTTTCAAGACTTCATATCCTTGAAGCATCCTTGTTTTATTTTTTGGAATGTCAAGAACTATGTTCAAATGTTTCTCCATAGATGTTAAGCTCTGCTTCATGCTTTTCTTCATGTTACAACCAGTGCTGCTAGTCCAGTTACCTGGCTAGCACAGATCCCACTAAACTTGTAGCTGGCACCTTTTGGCCTCATCCATTCATGTGAGGACAGAACCATTCATTGGATTGTGAGCTTTTCTGGGAAAAGTATTACATATTGATAAGATTGCAAGTAAGTAGGTTGGTGACGCTGGTGCTTATTTGTTTGCACAGGACACATGGCAATGAACCACCACAAACCAAAGATGACCAAACACAAGACCCTCAGCACCAAGAATGGTTTACTAAGTATTTTTCATTTTAAACCAAACCATTTCCATACTTCTCAGAATTACTGTAAAAGTCATTCCTGTTTTCTTTTTAGGAATGATAATTCAGTAGATCATTTAAGGGAAGAAAAAAAAAGATGTAATTTCTAAGTAAATAGTTAGGTGTACTTGCACTCTCTTATATCTAGTAACTATGGAGTTACAGGCATGAATTTCAGAAAAATGCATTTTTTAAACAACTTCTGTAAAAAAAAATGAAGAAAAAGCAAAAGTCTGGATACTGTTGTGTGAAAAGACTTTTTAATTAAAAGACTGTACCACCCCACAATTCCATTAAATATGCAATTTGGACTCTGATAAGTCCTGTCAATTTGGCACCAGCTGAAAATATATCTTACTTCTCTATGTTTATACACTTGCTTCATCAGCTGTTTAAAGTTCTGCATATAATAATGTAATTTTAAGTTTTTAATGCTTTCTGTTAAATGAATGTTAAGCTGTACAGCATGTAGTACACCTTCAAAAATAGCATGTTTATAGCAAGCTGGTTTAGGAATAATTTCTGGTTTGCTTCATAAACAGTTTTGTATAGTCAGCATTGCTGTGCAATATTCCCACTGAATTTCAATATATGTATAAGCCTGATAAATTAAGATAGTATGTAAGTATGAACATTAAAGCTTGTAAATTATCCAATTTCTATGGTTTTCAAGAGAGTTCTATGTTTTGCTGAAGTAAATCAAACTTACATGCTGAGTTCCAGAGCGATGGCAACTGGATACTTGTACCTTTTATCTCCATACTAGTTTTATGCCCATATAAAAGCAAAATGGGGGAATGACTGACTACATTTATCAGCTCATGCTAACTCGTTGCTGGGAAGAAAGAACCCATGAAGTTAACTCTTGGTTAATTAACCCAACGAGTGTGAAAGGCAGGAAAACGTCTGACCAGCAGCCTGCTGTTTAAGACGGGATAGTTTCTCTTCAGTTGCTTTGAATCCCCATTGCATTTCAACCAGCAGGGCCCAGCTACCTAAAAAAATTTTACATGTGCAAAGAGGTGTACGTCCAGCCTAACCTCTTACATCCACCAGATAGCAAAGGCTACACCAACAGATGCAAACACTGAATACAAAACAGCCGCTGCATCTCACTGCAGGTGCAAAGGGGGAAGGAAGGGTAGAACACTTCTACAGGCCAATACTCTTCATCCCAGTTATCTAGGATTTTTTTCCAAGAGGAACTGTTTGCTAGGAAAAGTGACTTTGGCATTAGTTTGGCAAAAAGGCACTTTTCATACTTGTAATCAAGGAAGATTAAATAGTGTACAGTAACACTGATAGGTGCCTTGGTATCTGTGAGGATGGAAATGTATAGGGCTGGTTGTGTTGCTTTTCATCTACTCTACCCCAAGAATAGTAATTCTTATCTCCAGGGTTACAACAATTAATTATTCAACTCTGCTTCCAAAAAGGTATATGTAGAAAAGAGGTTATATGGATGGATTAAATTTGTTGGTTAGTAATACACAGACAGGACTCTTTTGCTATTTCTACCTCCAAAATATTTTTTGGCTACATTTAACTTACTAAATAGACCACTGCGATACAATGTAATTCTGGATACTGGACAGTGCTGGTGACCCTACCTCCACAATGAGTGGTCTTTATTTTGGGGGTAGGTATTTTGGACCATGTCTACAGTAGCCTGAGAGACAGAACATCAGTAATATTAGGCCTGCATTACATATCCCACCCTTTTGTGTGCGCTCTTCCATTTCAATTCATCCTACAAGAACCAAATTTGTATATCCCAAGACAGCTTCCATGAGGTGAGCCAGTCCGGTGGAGAATGACAATTCACTTCCAAAAAAAAGTGATCTGACCTATATAGAGACCATTCTAAGGGTGTTTCTGCAGTGGTACTCACGGATAATTACTGGATCACAAAACATTTAAATATTCCAGTAAACTCAGACACTAATCTTTGGAAGTATTTTGATCATACCAAAAACACAGAGGGGGAAGCAAGGGCCACCCTCTCTAGAAGGAACAGGATCTATTCTGGGAGACACACCTCCACCAGAAAGCACCCTGAACAGGAACTCTGAATATTTTCCATTGAAACATAAAACCAATCCATCCTTCTGTAAAAATAAAAAAAAGAAGGTAATTTATTTGGCTTGATTGTTTTACCTATATCTGCAGTACAAATTATGTTATACAAAAAGCATACAAATAACACCATTGCTTTTAAAATATTGAGCTGTGTGAAATTGAAGATTATGTTGGCTTCATTGGAGCAGGAATATTTGCAGATGCTTGTTCTAGGTAAGCTAATGGACCTTGAGGCATTTCTGCAGGCTTTTTGTGCTGTACACTGATGTCTTCCAGGACCTGTTGCCAGTGTCGCAGTTTACTCAAATGCTTCTGAATTAATGCTTCTTTTCTCTGCAATTCATTTCTTAATTCTGAAACATCCTATGGATGAAAAAAATTGTGTATTAGTAAATTGACAGTATTCATAAGAATAACCACCTCACATAAAGAGCATGTAACTTTTTTAGACCTTGAGGTTTCAAGCTGATCTTACAGTGGAAAAATGGAAACATGTCTAATGATACAGAGGGGAAGCACTGTGAATGTACTAGTGCCGTTTATCTCTGTCCCATATTTCAGAAATCACCCCCAGCAAAATCTGGCTAACTAGTTTGTCTCTTCCAATGAATTATCAGCTGTGTTCCAGTACTCCACACAGCAGCAGGCATCCAGCTTCTCCAGGTTCACAGTGAGAGTTATGGTAACAGTCAAGTTCTACCAACTTAAGTTACAGCATCATGTTTAGAAACCCAAAATTAATATGAACAAGGTGGTTAAGGGACATAGCTCATGTGATCTAGCACAAGCCAGGTAAATTAACATACCTCTTTAATTACTTGTTCGGGTTTCTGGACTGAGAGCTGCAGTCTTTTTTGCAGAAAAAAGCATTCAGTTTGTCTTGCAACATCCAGAAACTTTTGGATGCACTGATCAACACCTAAACATATAATAACAATATTGAAAGAACAGCTTGCCAAAAAATAAGATTTCAGGCTGGTAATGGTGGTGGTCTATTAAAAACACGTTTCACAGTACTTTCTAGAAAGAAAATATTCAGAATATCTAAAATGACCTATTTATAAAACCAGTAAGTCTCTGTGTAAGTCACTGCTTTGCAAACTTACAACTTCTTTTAGCAGTGCGGGACAACACCACTTCCTCACAGGTTTTATTTTATTTCTGACAACGACAAGGAGTAATAAAATAATTCATGCAACTTGGTTGAATGAAGAAAACATTTCTGCATGCCTAAGCAACAAGCTCAGTTCTTTTTAGGGTTCTAAAATACGCACATATTGAGGAAAATATTCTGCCCTCATATACTACACACTACTGTTTTGGTAATAAAAGCTGTTCCATGGCAGCACATGAATATGACCAAATATCCAGAAAAGAGTTTTGAAAAGCATTTATGCCGGTTTTGAAACGACACTTCAGTGAAGTTTCAGAAAATTTTCAAGGACAGCTGTGCTTCTAAGGAGTAGTCAAGGGCCACTTTTCAAGCTCCTGTTCATAGCAATATTTATTTCGCCTCTACGGAGGTGCGTCACTTAAGCCCTAACGCAGCGCTACTGAGCGGCCTGGCCTTGCCCACATCCTATTACTGCTTCATGCAGCTTCCCGAATGCACGACATCACCTCCCGGGTGCGTGAAACGCCTTCCAGTATAATGAGACTGCAGCCCAGTATAACCCCACCCCAGCCCAGGAGCCAGCCGGCACACTCAGCCCTTCCCACCGGACCCCGGTCATTCCCGGGGGAGTTTCTTCCCTGTCACTGCTCCGAGTAGCGCTCCACCGGGAAGGCGGGACGCCCTGCTCCTCGGCCGGGCTCACCGGTGCGGATCTCCTCCTGGTCCGTGCCGTTCACGTAGTCCTGGCTCACCAGCGAGGCGAAGCAGGCCTGCGGGAGAGAGAAGCACCGCGCTGAGCGGGCCCGGGCCGGCAGGGCAGCGCCCGCCCGCGGCTGCCCCCCTCACCTCGAAGGACGCTTCCAGCTCGTCCACCAGCGTGGTGTTGGGGTTGCGCGGCCCCGCGGGCGGCGGGATGAGGCCGGGCGGGCCCGGTGCGGCCCCGCCCGATGAGGGCCGGACCCTCGGGCTTTGTGCGATTTGGTGTACGGCCATTGCTCCTCGTCCCGGCACCGGACACCGCTGAAAAGAGCCTGGCACCACCCTCTTGGCACCTGTCTAAGAGGACTTTAATGTATGGATGAGATCCGTGCTTAGTCTTCTCTTGACCAGACTACACAGACCCAGCTCTGGCAGCCTCTCCTCCTAAGAGAAGTTCCGGACCCTCCATCATCTTCATAGACCTCTGCTGGACTCTCCAGTAGCTCTATGTCTTTCTTGCACTGAGGAGTCCACAGCTGGACACAGCAGTCCAGCAGTGGTCTCAGAGGGCAGAGGAGGTGGGGAGGATCACTTCCCCGAACCTGCTGGCCACACTCTTCCCCATGCACCCCAGGACACCTCGGTCCTGCTGGAAAAAGGCAACGAGAGACAGCAAAGCCATCCTTCCCAGCGCGACCCTCCTCCTCCAGCCTTTGCCCTGCCTCTGTCTCACAGGTACGAGTCTGGGTAAGCACTGTTTCAGCATCACTTGTTCCACAACAGCATTAAACAAAAAACCCCAGAACCTACCCTAAACCAAAACAAATCCCCACCCTATGGGCTTGGATCCCCCAAACTGTCAAGAAAACATCAAAACACATTTTAAGTGTTGTGTTTGTTTGATGTTTGAACTGATTCTGGGAATACTGTTCCTGCTTGGAATGTGGCCACCTCACACCAGAAAAAACAGGAACCATCAGGATGACAAAAACCATGTGAGATGGGGCAGGTTCCCTCAAAAACCTCACAAACACTAACTTGCATTCACTAGCTTTCGGTAGAAAAATTACAAGATACACTTTTGTTGAAATGTTTACAACTTACTACATAATTCTGTGCTGAAGCCATGCTAATGCTAATCACACAGCATCATTTCTACCTCAGTACATACCACAAGCAGTTTAGTTTTTCTAAGGAAAAAATGTTAGAATGGTGTTTGTATGAACAACTTGGCAGAGTTACTGTTCACACCACCTACAGTTCACCCAAAACTGAGGAACATCTATCAGTTATTCTCTCTCAATCAAATTCACATCCAAATAAGGTATTTATTGCTTAAAATAATTATGCCTACTTTACATATAAAATAGGCATCTCAATAATTTCCATTTTCACATTTTGGTATTAAATATCTCAATAGTTCAAACAGAATAGTTTTTATTTTAAGCTGCATAATATGGGATGACAAATCTCAAAGTTGAGATATTCTTACCAAAGTAATAATTTATAAAATGCATTTTTAGTTAATTGCCATAGTGAAAATATTCAGGGGGCATTCATTTATGAATGATACCTTTTAAGATTTTTTTCCTTAAGGCAGAGTGGATGATTTTAGAACAAGTATTTTTATTTTGCATTGTGACTGTCTTGACTTAATCGAGCCGCAAACTCTACGAGCGTTCTCGTGGGCCGCCCAGCCATGCCCTTCCGAAGATAGGGCACCTCATCTTTATTTGACATCACCCCAGCTATATCCAAATGAGCCCAGTGAGAGGCAGTCACAAATTGCTTCAGGAATGCAGCAGCTGTGCATGCTCCTCCAGCTCTGTGGGAAACAGAAAAACGTATTGTTTTCAAAGCAACTCCAACAGCACACATATTAAACAAATAGGCTGAAAGAAAGGGGAACACAAAAGGTATTGGCTCATCTTACCTGCTGTACTTTCCAATGTTACTCACATCTGCAAGAGGACAATCTGTTACTTGTTTTGTGTAATGTTCAAAAAGAGGCATCCTCCAAACTCTGTCCCCTGTCAAAATACTGGCCTGAAAAAGAAACAATGCTAATTTGGGCAATTTTTTTTTTTAAATTGCACTTGTAAGCCCTGGTTTCATGCATGCTTCTTTTCGTTTAGGTTTTATCAGTCTAAAAATCTTCAGCCCAATATATTAGGTTTCTGGGAATACACTGTTTGCAAAACAAAACAGGGAATCCTGCTTTTTAGGTATTTTAGTCTTAGCCAAAAGGCAACATCAAAAGACCACATTTTTTTATCTGTCTTTCCTTTTCCCTGACAACAGAAATCCTTCCCCTGAGAGGCCTTCTTGATCCATCACACTTCAGCCACTCACAAGGCCTCTCTGAATTTCTGTGTCTGTGTTGTTAAGCAAGATCAATTATCTTTTTAACATGAACTAATTACTGCCAGTAGTCCAGAGCTAATGAATATGCAGTAAGTTATCAGAATATGCAGATCCTTGAGATGTTTGGTGTATAATATTACATCTCACAGAAGAGCTTGTAATTAATAGTCAACATTATTTTCAAGTAAATATAGTACTGACATCATTCCTCTAAAATATCAAAATGTAATAAAGACTTTCAGTAATGTACTAACTTTTCAATAAGATATATCACTGAATTATGACTATTATCATTTAATAATAATGCAGATGGCCTACCTCATAGAGGTGAGTCCAAAGCCAAGATGAATTTGTGAACACTCCAGTTGCAGCAGATCCCAATGCAACATCCATGGCACCTAAAGAAACACACTCTCAAGTTTATATGGCAAAGGCAAAGGCGGACCTGAGCTATTCCCTGTATCCTGACTCCTCACAGAACTTTCCATTTGTAATTCCCATTACCAGTAACGGAAATTAATCAGACTGCAAAACCTGAAGACTTTAGTACACCCACATTTTTGAAAGTCTGAACATTTAAAAAACATTTATATATTCTAAAAAACAAATGAAATCATAAAATTTATATTGTTTCCCATTAAACTAAATTTTCTGATTTCAGCTTGATGTGTCTTACAAATATTTCTAAGATAATGTATTAAAAAATAATAGTATCCTCTAAAAAAAACCAACTAGATATTATTTTCATGTAAAAAATACAAGTGGGCTTTTTCCGGCTTATAGACCTCTATAATTTTTGAGTTGATACTTTCCCTTAGATAGACTTTTGCACACCATGTCTAAATTTACCATATTAAATATTTACTTTATTAAGATAATCCTTCTCAAAATACTAAACCATGAGATTACATACATATTTATCTAATTGATGTCCCAGACCTGCTTCTCTAACACCAACACTCAACCCTCAGTGAGATTAAAAAAATACAAAAGTAGTTTAACAAAAGATGTCAAAGAAATTTCTATGGAAGCCCTCCTTCTTCCTGCTTGGTGCCCAAAGATCCCAGACAGGAATACTTTTACACAAGCCAACAGTCTCAAAATCAGTTTCCCTTCTGTCTATTGAAATTTTCCACTTCATTTGAACTTGTAAAACTGATGGAACATAATTTAAAGCACTAGCAGAGAATCTATATATGCATAATTATTTTGCTTAACATATTAATTAAGCAACACAGTGGAGTCCTGTCTGAATGACTCTTCCATGTTTGCTTTTATTTCAGCTACAGCCACCTCACCCGTGACAGCTTGTTAGTGAGTTATGAGCTGCATACACAATTGCTGGTTTTAAATTTAAATTTGCAACTTCATTATTATGCAGCTGTAGAGATGAAACAATTAAAACACATTTCATAATACTTAAAAGTATGCAAACTGCACAAAAATAGGAGGCACTTCAGTCAAACGAATTCTTGGGAAGATGATGCTGACTGTCCTGTCACCATGGAGGCCTGAGCTAGCTCACACAGCGGGAGAACTGGCACTGGCCAGGGCAGAGCCCAGGCACTCAGCGAGCCCTTCAGGAACTCGTCTGGGCTCCAGTGTGGTCTGTGCCATATGGACTGGGAGGATTCTTCCATGAACATGCCACTACCTCTGCACCACACAGCCCTGGGAGCTAAGAGGGTTTAGCTCAGAGATGGAAGAAGCAGAGGGGAACACTGTGTGGAACACAGAAGGCTACGTGGGTTTTCCTGCTCTTGGTTCCAGCTGGGCTGGGCCAGCCCAACTTCACGTCCACTGCTGAGCACATACCCTGCATGCTCTGCATGTCCCCTCCCCATTCCAGAGACACACAGGCTGTGCTTGCTGTTGTCCTGCAACATGTAAAATCATTTCAGTTCCCTTTGAACTGAGGCTGGGCTTATATGCACAGTGCAACTAACCCACAGTCCAACTAATTCATAACAAAAAACTTAGTTGCAGAATGAGCAGGAAAGGGACACTGCTTACCTGTTAACGTTGCAGCATTCACAATAGCCCTTGCATTAAAATTGTGGGCATAACAGAGAGCATCAGCTAACAGTAATCTTCCTTCTGCATCTGTGTTATCTACCTTCAAGGACAAAATTAGTAAAAAATAGATAAAGTACTGTAAACATCTCTTTCATTGATGTATTTCTCACATATTATCTTAAATAGCTGTTGGGTAGAGGCCCTAAAAACTTCAGGTAACGAAAATTTACTCAAACTACACTGAAAAAAGAAAGAAAAAAAAATTGTATTAATATACAGTTATGTTTATAAAGTAAAAGCATATGTGTAGCTGAAGTCATCTTTCAGCACTACAACCTCCTCTGCATGCTGGGCCTCTGTACTCCTGCCTCCTCAGAAAGGCCTGGAGACTGGGGAGGTGCCTGAGGGGAGCACACAGGCTGCATCATGTGCTCTGAGCTACCAGCACTTTCTTGCAGATTTCTTCTTGGTGGGGGAATACATGCCCAGTCTTTTTCCCTCAAGGCAGAGGGTGACTGAACTCAGTTTTCAGAGATGAACATCAAAGAAATGGAAGGTTCAGCAAGTCAAAAGTGGCAGAATCACAGAAATTCAGACAGAAAGAAATATTAAGCCATCTACTTCTGCATTAAATTAGTGATCTACAGCACAATGACTTTCAGTACAATTTAATCTATTAGATGAGTCTGGAACTATTTGTAATAAATATGAAATATGTATCTTGGGTACTGATTTGGCAAGCTCCTTTGAACCAACAGCCCCTATGACTCAGAGTTCTGATTGTACTGAGCATTTTGGCAGTGGAAAGACCTTGGTTACATCAGCAGGAAACCGATGTCTTACTCTTGATAGCAAGGAGTTGTCCTGAAGGGTCTGCTGGAAGCAATTAATGTTATTCATTTGGACTGAGAGCCTGTATTTACGAGCATTTTAACAACCTCTTGTGCCAAACAAGCTTTTCTAGCATGCTCAGCAAATGACCTTATTTTGCAGCTCTTCCTAGCAATTTATAAAACATGTTTCATCTCTTCAATCTATATTCGAAAAAATCCTATGATAGCAATTTCTAGTTAATAACATGTTTCTTACATTTTTACAAACAGTACATTTGCACTGCTTATCTTTAAAGGTTTTTTTCAAATGTACTCTGACTGCAGTCAACTTGGTTGATTAAACAATTCACTAAAAGTACTCAAAATCCAAGTCTCACATACATACCTGTATTGTTTTTCCATTCTTGGCTCTAATTACATCCCCAGGCTTGTTTGCCTTACCACTGGGCATATTTTCACAGAGGGGTGCCAAACCTCAGAGACAAAAAGAAACGTGAATTACTAGTTTTCTTCTCAGGAAAGCTGTAGGGAAAAAAAGAAAAAATGCACTTACAGAAACCAAAAACACCTCCTTCAGAAAACAGTACAAATGTCATTTTGAAATTAAGCTCAAAATCCAAATTTTCCCAGTTAATGAAAGACACATGGTCCAGTTTTCAATCAGGGAAACTCCTCTGCACAATGCACCTCCAGGGTCTCTCACCTACACTATTCTACCACTAGCATTTTCTTTTATTGTATTCCCAGACAAGTGATATCAGAAGAGCAATAAATATTATGTCTCCCGGATATAAATAATTATTCACATGTAAAGGGACTTTTTTCTTTCTGAAATTAAAAACTTCTCAAATAAACACTCTAAGCCATTTGAGCTCTGCTCATTGTATAATGTCCGGAGTGGTCCAAGGACTTGTCACATAACTCCAACCATACCAAGAACAACTAGAAATGAGCAAGAAAACCAGGCTCAGCGTCAAATCTGCAGCCACATCTGGAATCATGGAATGAGAGGCACTCCATCACTCCTAGGGAAAAGCTGTGCCTGGCACAAGGTCCACAAGTGGAGCACCACTTGTGGAATGATGTACAGACAGGCTCCACTGGCAGCCCTCCCCATCGCACACTTAGGCGAGGAATGCCGTGAGGATGTGTGTGGGCATCGCTGCCCTCTTCTGGTTGAAGCACAGAAGTGACTGAAATACCAGTTAACTCAAAGTCGAGCTTCTCAAACTAAAACTTGTACTAGAACACGTTCCATGTCATTGCCAACTGGTCTTGCCAAAGCGTCTGAATCAGCTCATTTAATTTTATATCTGTAGAAAAAATAAGCTTTTTTTTCAGAAACAAAATAATTGCTCGTACATAACAGTATCAGCAGACTGGTTTGGTTTTAGTTTTCTGCTGAGATATTCACCTAAGGAAACTAGAACTGATCCCTCTTCCTGTTCAGTGGTGACAAGCACCCATGGTTAACTCAGCTGACTCCTTCACATTCTACCTGCTTATACAGACGTGCACATTCCTTCTTGTAATGAGGGATCGGGACTTTTCAAAGACTCATTGAAAATATCTTTAATGACAAACATTTATCACTTAAGATCTAAAAATCATGCCTTAAAAAGCTAACTTGGTGTTCCAATATTTTATTCAAGTAAAGAACAGTAATTTTTTGATATGCAAGTAAAAATGGAAGAGAGGTTGAGCAAAGGAATGAGAGAAGTAGGTGTGCAAGAGTCCATGATGTTTGTACATGGCTTTTACCATTGCTAATACTAGAAAATTACTCTTCTCTCACAGAACTTTGTAAAACTAAGATTTTTACATATTCTCCACACAAACACACTTACCAATTATGTTCAGAGGTAGATTTAGAGCTGCTGCTGTCACAATGGCTGAACAGACAGTTGCTGCCCCTCCCATATCTGCTCTCATCGCATCCATACCCGATGACGGCTTCAGTGAAATGCCACCGCTGGAACAAACAGCTCAAGTTCGATGCCACATACACTGATGATGTTCGGTCCATCAGTGTGTGTTAACACCACATACCAGTAGACCTGGTGCTTCAAATACTTCTGCAATCCTAGTAAGTGTACTGAAAGCAAGGTATTTGGGTTTTCATTTCAGATAAAATATTACTTCCTCATAATTAGGAGACCATAAAAATCCAGGTAAACTGCAGGGGACTAACTCATTGGTCTTCATAATAGCAGTGCACAAAACAAGAACAAAATAGTACACTTGGTAAAATCAACATATGGATGGGGAACTGACTGACAGATTCTTCAGTAGTATGTGACATGGACGGTAGTTATAAGGAACTGCTGCAAAGAATGAATTCTTTTCTATTTCCTTAAGCATCATCTAGATGTCCAGTGACATACTGCATATCTAAACATGTAAATTCTTCATCCACAGGTTTGTTCAGGACAAGAAAAAAAAATAGCATCTTCTTTATTTTCTTTCCCTCTGAATTTCATTCTTCCCCTTACAAGATGATGGCATATTAATTCCTACTTTGGGCAACCAATGTTGTCTCATTCCCAGGAAAGGCAGTACAAGCTACTATATAATGCAAGTTCAGTGAAATGGCATTGGAAGATGTGCTGAGCAAAGAAAAAGCATCTCCCTGTTGAACAGAAATAGCAGGAAAGCATTTTCTCCCTCCAGTAATTAAAATATTAGCATACATACCTGTCAAACGTAACTCCTTTTCCTACAAATACCAATGGGGAGTCATTTGTATTAGCACCCCCTAAATAGTGAATCTCCAGAAAGATTGGAGGCTCAGCTGAACCCTTGGCTACACTCAGGAATGCTCCCATCTCTTGTGTTGTTATCCAAGACTCCGGTCTGGAACAGAAATATATATTAGTTTATGGATTTTTTTTCAACTGACACTTTGACCAAGGTAGTTGTTTTTAAGAGACCATGATTCTTGAAGGTTTGTACACAAACCATTTCATCCTAGTTATTTTGGAAACGGTAATTTAAATCCAACCAGTATTAGCTTTTTTGGTGAGGCAGAAAAATACTTCCTCAAAGTTGCTCTTTGATTTCTGTTTTGTCTTGTTTAAAAAAAACCAAAACAACAAAACAAAAGCTTGTCTACAGTTTCTGCATCAGAAACACTCATCTTTCCTGTGAGGCTGTAGATGCTAAAGGCTTGCAAAGTAACAATATTGCAGCAGGTTACATTCAGCTTTCTGCTAGCAAGATTTCCGTCAGTCTTTTGCTTGTCAACAAGACAGCCTCCAACACTTGCACAACCAGTTAGACCATTTCTACTGAAGAGCAGAAAGTAGAAATTCAGGGGCAAGGAGTACCTGCTGTGCAAATTCACTTGCAAAGGGTTTTATGGCTCCATCTCACATTTTAAAAACTATTAAAAAAATCCCAACAGTAACAGCAGTAAATAGAGGAAGTTTTATTAGCACATCCACACAAAAAAAGCAAAGGTATGTAAAAAACCCACTTGGGAAGAAAACAAAAGGTACTTAATATTAGCCCTCTATTCATTGAGGCTTCTTTTCACAGCACATGTGTTAATTAAGCAGTAATTGACTACATGATTAATTGACAGTTAATGACTTTACTACATCACAGTATCTTGCTTCCTCTGCAAACTAGCAACTCACCTAATCCTTGAGAACAGCCTGCAGTCTGGGTACCCCTCATACCTTTTTCCCCCAAACACTTCCCCTGCTTTTGTCATTTGAAGTAGCAAAGGGAAAATGAGATTTGAATAACTTCAGATTGAATAACCTGGAAGGTATCTTATCTTACTGTTACGGTCCTCTACCCTACAGAGGAATCATTTCCATGGAATTTACCTTATGTGGACCTTGACGTTGCTGAAACTTCTGAGCTTCTGTTCAATATGTTCAGCAAATTTGATTGGAGTTATATAATTAGCTGGAGCCTCCATGAGGTACCGAGCAAGGTTCTGACCCTCAGCGTAGATAACGCCTTTTTGCCAGGCTTCACTTTCAGCACTGAACAACAATGCATAATGATCAGGATTATACGCATTTACAAAAGTAAGATGTTGTCAGCATTCACATACTCTCTTTCTTAAAATCCAGTATCATTAATTTGGAGCAGTAAAGAATATCACAGCTATCTTACTACAAGGAGTCTAGTCTAGTAACTCATCTCTGGTTCTAGTCAGTGCCAAATACTTCAGAGAAAGCTAGGAAAATCTGAGAGCAGACAGACATAAAATTATCTATCCAATTCATTAGGTCTTGTCCTAATCCTTACTAATCAAAGATTGGCTTAAATCCTTAAATACAAGGCTTAATACTCCTTCTGAAGTTTGTAATCACATTAATTTTAACAGCCTTGAAAGTTTTTATTTACCATATAAAGTCTCCAGTTCTGTTTTTCCCTTTACTGAAATGTGATTATGTGATAAGAGTGGAATTTGGATCTCATTTCACAGTGCACCCAATGCACTTCACCAATAATGACAGAACAAACATTCACAGAGCTGTCTGTGTAGGAAATGGGGAGGTCTCTCTCTGGTTACTTTGCCAGATGACCAGTACAAAACCTTTCATTTTATTGAGACAACTTACTTGCTTTCTAAGTTATCACAAAGCAGGGCATTGAACTAGATACTGCCTCTGAAAAGAGCAGGACAATGACAGAGGAATCCAGGAGGAATATAGAAATACTGCCTGGATATGGAGACATGTAACTAAGAAGCCAAACGTCAGCTGACACTGAAACTAGCAAGAAGTGGGAAAGGTACCAAGAGAACTTCAACAGGTACACTATCAGCAAAAGACAGAGCAGGAATAACACTGTTCCCTTGCTAAATGGTGCAGGCAACCTACTGAACACTGAGAAGACTGAAGTTCTCAATGCTGGCTTTGCTTCAGCCTTAATAAAGATCTGCTTCCAGATTCCCCGGTTTTTTGGGCTCAGCAACAGAATTTGGGGAAGAAGGGCACTCCCCATGACAGGAAGAGAGACTTAGGACACTGTGATGGACTGAGGGACATACACGAGTCCTTGGCAGCAGGCAGCATGTATCTGAGGGTTCTGAGGGAGCTGGCTGGCATCACTGCAAGCCTGGGCTCTTTCAGTTTGAAAGGTGTAACTGAACGTGGTCCCTGATGACTGAAAAGGACAAATACCCATCTTTAAAAATGCCAAGGAGGATATAGGGAACTATAAGCCAGTTATTCTAGACTAATTCTTTAAAGGTTTGTGGAGAAAGTAATTTTGAAAGCCATTTCTAGGTACATGAAGGACAAGATGGTCACTAGGAACCATCACTTTCAATTTAGGGCAAATCATTCCTGACCAACTTAACTGAATTCTATGATGACAGGGTTTGTCACAGAGAACCACAGTGGACGTAATTGATCTTAAAGGTATTTTCCAGCCTAAATGATTCTGTGATTTTTCTTGGCTTTAACAAGGTTTTCACATAGAATCCTTGCAGACAAATTGAGAAAACTGAAGCAGGAGTGTGTCTGAAGACAGACACATCTCAGAGCTGCACAGTAAGACAGTAACAGACAACAGTCTCAAGATTCAGCAAGGAAAAATACAATAGGATAATTGTTCTGAAACCAAAAGCTCTAGTTTTACTTTCTGCTCTCCAGTTAAGTGATTTCTCCTTAGAGACCAGAAGCACACAAGCCTCTATTCTTGCATTATACTCTGTGAATGAAAATACAATAAAGGAACTGAACTATGCATCCATAGTGCATTGGTCTGATGTCAATTAGCATTTCCTGATTCTCCAAAGGATTTATGCATTTATGGAGTTTGAAATACCTCTTCTCCACAATTTTGGCACACAATACCAACAGAAGTCCTTGTATATCACAACTATTCTTCATGTATTTTTCACTTTTATTTCTATCCTGGTTCTTCTTTTCTATGAAGCAGCATTTATTTACCCTTAACCTCTGCACATGCTATCAAAACACATGGAACAAACACTATAAATATACTTGAGATGTAAAATACTTCAGGAAATTAAAATGAGTAGGAGTAAGGAAAGTACTGTTGCTAGCCCTATTCTTTCAGTTGTGCTTTTCTCATGCACAAGTATGCCATGCATACAGTTTTATAAATAAGCAAACACACAGATGAAGAAACAGGCAAGCTTTCCTTTGTCATCACCTTCCATGAAGCTGAGGAGTAACTACAGGCTTCTTTTTTTGCTTCAGCTCGTTATATTCATGCAATCCAAGGACAGCACCTTCTGCAGCTGCTTGCGCATCTCCGCAGGGGTCCACTTCCACACAAGGCAGCTCCAGGTCCTGGATCTGCCTGCAGCCAACTGAAAAATACAGCACAGAACTGAAGGCCAACTATTGCACAGAACAGCAAAACAGGTGTCCAACGTGACCAATGGGACATTCCAAGGAAAAAAAAAATTAACTCAAGATATCTGAGTTTATAAGTAAGTCAATTAGAGAGATCATGAGGTAGAATAATTAAAATTGCTAATGACCATTTACTTAAAAATTTTTACTAAAAATATCACTTGACGAATTATAATGATTAAAATGTTTCAAAAGAACAAAAAAGGAAGGTCACAGTTGTTCTGACTCCTTTAAGCTCATTCGATAGCAAAGCAAGGCTCTATTATTCTGGAGCACTATGAATTATGACTATCTAATCAGGTATCAGAAATTTGTCACAATTTAGATTTTTGCCAAGAACATGACAGTTCTTTTCTTCCGGATGAGTTTATACACCCTTTTATAAACAATGTATTCCATAAATTCTATTTTGTACCCAAGTAATTTAACAATGTTTTATGTCAGCTACAGTGTTAACATTAATTAACAATGTTAATGACAGCTACAGGCTAGCACTTTGGACATACAGCTGCCACCCAACAACAGACTATAAAGTCTTCAGTGAGAACTCTTTTAATTCTTATTTTACCCCCTTAAATGTAGCAGTCATCTTTGATTAAAATAAGTCCTCCTCTGTCTACAACAGATAACACACTGAATCATACTACTGATGTTGTGAAAGACATTCGTTTATAACACAAATATCTCAGTTATGAAATAAGTGGCAGAAGTAAACATATGTGCACACTTAAATACAGAGTAATCACAAAATGATTTGGTGATGCTCCCAGGCTTCAAAAGACTAATTAGGCAAGTGCCTTTTCAATATCACACTATTTAGGAAAGTTGTTTGATATAAGTAACTGCAGTTACCTGTCCTCAGATTTGTTTTACATTCTTGATAACTCCTTGTTCACTAAGTAAAAATTTATATGAATATCAGTGACAAGTAAATGCATTTACCAAACCATGCAGTAAGTTGTGCATTTCAAAACAAAGGCATATCTAGACTTGGTCTTCAAAAATGAAACACACTGCAGAACTGCAATTGCTTTATAGACAAAATGCTTATAAAGTTTTAGAAATAGTTAACCTGCAACAGCTGCACGAATATTTTCTTTGCCTTCATTCCAGTTTTCTTGTTCATTTATTCCAGCATTCTTCTTGCCCAAGCCAACTACCACCACACTTGGAAAATCCTAGATGAAGGCAACACACAAATGGATTGACTTTCCTCATTGTCACAGTGGCAGCATGGTTGTTAAAAAGACTTTACTTTCCAAATCAAAGCAAGCACAGCATTAAAATACATGCAGTACTTCTATACCAGGCACTTTACATTAAGAGCGCCTGTATGGTGCTGCTGTCCTGTGCTCCCAATCATTTGCCACAGACATGCGGTCAGTTATTCTGTTGTCCAGTTAATAATCATATGCACTGCACATAGCAGACAGGGCTTTGTGCTCAATACATGGTAAATTTGATACTCCTTAAGGGCAAGCCTAAGAGTCCTTGGAAAGCAGATTCAGCTTTCAAGCTCCAAGAATGGACAGAACTGATCTGGAGAACTGTAACCTTTTTTGGCACAGTACTATGTTCAAGGAAATAAAATAATTTCAAAATCTCAGTATGATAGCCAATCTCAGTAGCTCTGCTGGCATGATTTGCCAGGTAGCAAACCCAAGCTGCACACAGGTACACCTCTCCAGAACTCAGGAAAGCAATGTAGCATAGCAGACTAGATATTTGCCCTATAAGCTGCATGCAAGTGGAAGGAAGAAAGAAGTAATGAGGATTAAAGAAGCCTTTTAAGAGTGAAGTCAAATTTGTATAAAACTTAAAGCTATATATGTGAACACATATACATATATATTCCTATAGCTCTTAAGAAAAATTAAGTTAATCTTAGGCCTTCCCTTTCATCTCTGTTAGCCTCCAACAATCAGCTTCCAAACAGCTACACTGTAGTAAAGTCTTTTAGTCCACAAAATGCTGAAACTTGTGTTAGCTTTCCAGAAGCTAAACCAGTTAACATTCTCCTGTCTTTTTTTTGGAGAGATCTGCTACTCACTTCAGAGCCCATCCTGTATGCAGAACTGGGATAATGGGACCTTCAGTGCACTCAACTTCCATGAAATTTCTGAGAGCTTTTTTACCAAGTCCGGTGTCACCTGCATGGGGTGTCCGCACAGGAATTTATACATGGTAGGCAATACTCACTACAAATGGATTTATTTTAATTATTTACATAGCCCTAATGTAAGATTCAGTTACTTAGACAGGGACACCTAGCATCACATCACATGCCTGCCTAGGCCTTACGTGCTACTCCAAAAAGGCACAAATCATACCATATTGGTCAGCTTCACACACGTGCATTAGATGTATCCTGGCTTCTCAAATGGCACCCAAAGCTTGACTTCGGGCAGATGAATCCTCATCTCATACCCTTGTGATCTATCACACCTTTACAGACAGAAGTCCTGCTTGAAGAACAGTCCCATGCCTTGTTTTCAAAGGTTTCAAGCACCTGACTTAAAACCTCTGACAAAAGCCTAGGATGGGATTACCTTGTGCTAGAACTGTCAGGTCTGGAAGGTCTTTGCCCCTATCAGTAACTCCTCACACACTCACTGCTCCTGGACACAGGAGGCCTGGAAGTCAAATCCAAAACTGCCATGGTTTAGCTCATTCAGGAAGCAGCTGTTCAGAATACAGCACCTTTGAAGCAGACTTGTTTACATCCTCTCCGTATAGGACTATGCAAAAGGCTATGCAAATATGAGCAGTGCAGAACAGGAATTGAGAGGGTCGAGGGAAGAAGAATAGGCCATTTATACAAGCACAGCAGTGAACTTGGCTTGAAATTAGATGTAAGGGCAAACTTCACACATCAATCAATTAGCATACAAAAATGCAAAGTTCATACCTGATGCAAACCATAAAATACGCGCGTTTTGCCTTTCTTCAAAGGTGGCCCACATCTAGGACACAAAAAGATTTTTTAATACAGAAGTCCTTACTTGTGACAAACCAGACAGTACTACATTCACTCCACGACCACAGTGCGCCACACAAATGTGTTGGGATGCTTGGCTCTGGGCTGATTCACAGCAGAGGATGGGTCCCATGAACATTTTTCATGTTTGCTCAGTGCTTGGTTTTATCATAGGAGTTCCCCTCCAAACTGTAGAAGCAAATACCAGCCTGACAGTGATATGGACACAGACACTTAGAATAAAATAAAAAAAAAAAAATCATTCCTACTGGTATTTGTAGGTACTTTAATCCATTTCAGAAGCTTATCACACACTTACAGAGACAGAAGTGCTCTCAGCTTTCCAGACACAAGCCTATCAAAAGCATCTCCTGCACTAGTGAACTGGGCAGCACCATCATCCTTTTCACTCGAGTACACTCCCAGAACAAGACCCTAGAAAAGGACACGTGTTAATGTAAACAACACGAAATTTAGAGACCCAGCATAGAGGCAGTGAGCACACTGTTCAAACTATTGCTACCTCCGTATGTATTTATCTCAGTTTTTGAATTTATCTAACACACAGAGTAAACCAGGATCAACTACCACAACTACTTTCAAGTGTGAAAAAGAAATCAGATACAATATAACTAAACTTATAATAAGTTTGCCGAGCACATAAAGACAAAACCTCTTTCAATCTGTAATTTTAAGTACGAAGGAGGTTCCCCCCGCCAGTGCAGACCTCCAGTCAGGTACACCCCAGAGGAGCAGAGGGAGCCGCACCACTCCAGACTCAGCTCCGGGGGCACAAGGGGGCTCAGCGGGAGCGAGCGGAGAAAGGGACAGGTAACCCCCCGCCCCGCTCACCTTCCCGGCCGCCCCGCGGCTGCGCTCCCGCGGCGAGGGGCCCTGCGCCGAGCAGCTGCAGGCGCGGGGCGCGGCCCGGGCGAGNAGCCGGCGCCGCGAGAGGCGGTGCCCGCGGCCGCCGTGGGAAGGGCCGGGACGGAGGGCGGGGCGCTCCGCGGGCCGGCATCCCGCGGGACGGGAGCTCTTGTTTGGTGCTGCTGTACCGCAGGGTTCGCGCGATGGGGCGGCTCGGCTTCACAGCGGAGTTTTGCCCTCTCGTGGCATGTTCTAGATAGGTGCTTGCCCTTCTCTCGGTGGTTTATTACAGGATTAAAAAAAGCAGTCCTGGTCTGCGTGCTGCACACTCAATTTGCATATTGAAGATTAAAATGTAAATTATTTAGGAAAAATAAAGCTTTATTGCAAACGCACGTTATTTTCTACAAGAATGAAGTAACAATTTCAGGCTGAAATTACAAAAAGAGATAAAAATGTGGTAAGTGAAAATAAAAAAACCAAGAGAATATGGTTATATTTTGTCAGGAAAATTCACAACAGAATTCATCACTGTAATGTCAGAAGTACATTTATGCTCAGCAAAAACACTGCATGGAAAAGAACTGGTTGGAGTTTGCTGACATTTTTTATATTGTCGGTCTGAAGAGCACTGAACATGCACTGAACTTTAATTTCAGATGTTCCAGACATTTCTTTGTTTCTTCCTCTGATCCTGAAGTGTGAAGCATGGATTTTAAGTAATTCGTTTTTATACCAGAGGATAAGACACCTTATGACACAATGTATAACAATGTTTGCTTTTCCATATATCTTTAACTGGAGTTACACTGTTAGATCAGCAGAACATGATGCAGAAGGAGTTGGGCCTGTTCTCTAGGAGTCCATTGCATTTCTCACCTAACAGCTTTTTCCATGAAGTGGTACAGAGGCAAATAACATGTTTGATTAAGGACAGCAGCACTCAGAAACAATGACTGAGGAAAATTGCATCCAATTTGATTTATCTTGTAAAAATACATTTTTTAACATTAAACCATAATAATATTTAAATAATCAAAGTGGCAATTAATTTTTAGCTTCATTTATTTTGGCAAGACTCTTGGATACAAATGAACAGTTTCTTAGTTCTTTGAACTCCATAGCTCCATAGCTTCTCTACATACATGGTGCTTCTATATATTTTTCTGCACATACAAATTAAGTGGGTATGTTTGGGATATATGAAGTTGTCTTTAATTTTATGGAAAGATAGGATTGAATGGGACCCATAATGTCTTCAAAGTTCTGGACAAATATTGCTCATAAATGTTTTCATTTGGGATTTCAAATCTTCCAAGATAAGAAGTGCTCCCAGAGAAGTATTCATTTCCACATGTTGAGCATGCATATGATCAGATACACTATGTGAAGCATAATAAAAATATGTAAATAAAGTAGACCACATATCTCAAGTTGTGCATTTTTAAAATTAGTTTATGAGGTACAAGAGAAAGCGGAAAAGGTCTAAGTGATAAAGTTACCTATTGTTAACCCCAGGGTGTGCTTTGTAATTGTACATTTCAAACATGTATGACTGCATTTAATCTTTTTTTTCTCCAGACAGAATTTCCCAGGGCAAATATTCCATGCATTGACCTATCAGATTATTTTAGCAGTGCTTAAACTCAGACAACCTGTGCAGCTGAAAGGTTAATTTAGCCTTACATCTATTTTGTTAAGTTTAGTTCATGCATGGCAATACTTCTGTTCACTCTGACCTGAAAATACTATTTTCTCACAGGTCACAACACATTCATTGGGTAATAATGTTATTCGGTCATTCAGCTCATGCAGCTCCAGTATCCCACAATGCTGCTTCATACATCTGCTCTAAGAGAAATCTTCTTTGGGACCTTTACTACAGAGTATGCTGCATTGTTGAATTGATTCAAACCAAGAAATTACAGTGCTGTCGTGGTTTTGATCCTGGCTAAGTGCCAGGCACCCACGGCAGCCACTCACTCGTTCCCTCCCCTGCTACAGCTGGGCAGGATCAAAACCACGACAAGTGCTGATCAGCCCAGTTATCCCCCTTTAACTTGATGTATGCAGTGTATTCTACAGGTTCTTTCAGAGCTGCTGTGATCCACCTAGGAATTCACTCCAACAAATCTTTACTCTTGTCCTTACCTAAATAGTCCCATGATTCTTATTCAATAATATTTTTGGAGGGAGTGGAAATTTGGGGGCCATCAAGCAGTTTATGATCAGTATGAAAATGTGTTGCAATACATGCATATTAATACTACTGAAAGGCATTTTCAAAGCTATTGCTCAATACGGAGGATTTAAGAATCTGCTTCCTTCTCACCTCCTGAAGAGAATTATATTTAGTAAAAGCTAAGTTACATGTCACAATATAATTCTTTCTGTACAGTAACTATGTCCACATTATACATGTTCATAGAACAATTACAAATGACAAGTATTATATTTTCTACTTGTGTAATTATGCTGCACTTCAAGTTTTTCTACTTCAAAGCCACTCAGAATTTTCTAGGAGGTGAAGGTGGTGGTACCACAGAGGCATCTGTGAGCAGTTTTCTGGGCAGTACTCTGTTGTTACCATCTAAGACACCTTCATAGACTGGGTTTATTTGCTGCCTATCCATATACTGGGTATGGCACCATTTTTCTGGAGTGGTGGCCCAGGGTACAGTCTGAGTGAAAGCACCAGTAAAATTAGAAGAACAGTGAAGTAAGAGGGTGGTATAAAATAGGAATCACTTTTTCTGCTTTATTGAGTCTCCTTTATGCTAAAATTGCAACAGTTCTCTAGACCCATCATAATTTTCCATCTTTTAAATTTTTAAAAATAGTTTTAATGCTCCTGTAAAAAAAGTGTCTCATGGTGTCTTGAAGAAGACAGGTTATTAGGGCCTATTGCAGAGGAACCCTCACAAATTTCTGCCTCACTCATAATCCTGCTAACCTTGGAGAACCAAACCCAGAGATGGTAGAGGCCACTGTATCAATTCTTAACAGTATATTCCATATTCTTTTCTCAAAAATATTCACTCTTCGTGACCCATGAACTGATTGAATCCCTGTCAAAATTATGGTACTTCCTAAAAAGGTAACTTTTCCATCCATTTAGCCAGTTCTATTCATTTCAATACTGTTTCATCACACATCACTTTTAGTTGATTTCAGATAGACTTAACAATTAACACAGTCATGAAGACAAGCTGACGGATTATTATTTTCCAGGTTATCTAAAAACAGTATTACCTTTAATCTGTTCACTTCAGAAGCTGCAGTGAAACATTCATCTAGCAACTAATAATTTTTTCTTCATAGACTAATAACATCCCATATACTTCACATTTCTCACTTCTTTGCCTTATGGTATTGGATAATTTCTGTTTTAAAAACATTTCACACACACTTAGTCTTTGCTGCCCTTTAACTTTAGCCTCACAGATGATGAAGTTTTCTTTTTCAATGCTGAACAATAACATCATCAAACATGTCTTATATGCCCCTCTCAACATGCTCTAGATAATTCTGAGAAAGTAAAAGCCAAATATATATTCTTTCTGTTTTGAAATAACCTTATAGTTTCAAAGATTTGTGATAAACATGTTTTCTTTCTAAATAAAGAAGATACTTGGTTTGATGAAATAATATTTTACCTTAGTTTTCTAAAATATACCAAAGTGCAAATTTTCTAAAAAGTGAGAAACAGCATATATTCACTGCACTTATCTGTCCATTCTGAGAATAATGATGTTTATAACATTTGGGGGTTTGAATTTTTTTCAGAGTTTTTTCACATGTTAGTTCCTGGCATTGTAGACTGACATCTTTACTCAGGTTTATACATAAATCATCTGTCCAAATCAAAGGCTGAAGAGCCAAGAAGCAGTTCCTATCACAACAGTTCACTTGACCAGAATAGTTTTGTGTAGATTTGTTAGTACATGATATCTTCTGCCGTAACATTCACTTCTTCTGTTTTAGTCTTCATTTTAGGGAAATGAATCCCACTAATGGCTATTAGCAGCAAATTCACTGCGTGTGCTGTGGCACTTGCCACACAAATCCAAAAACAGTCTTCAAAACGCTCTTCTAAGATAACAAACTGAAAGACATTTTCCCGAAAATTGGCAATTCTTTCAGTGAGATGATGAAGTTTCACAGCAGCCATGAAACTGGTGACTGCAAGTACTACAAATCCACCTGCAACAAAATGAAATAAGTATTCACCATTATCAAATCAAAACAAGACAGACATTTTAAATGTGCTTCAAAAGACTTACTGAATACATCAGTGAGCATTATACAGAGTAGGGATAGACAAAGGCATAGCCTAAACACCTTCAAAATGCCTAGTCTTTATTATATGGGCAAACATACTTTTATCAGTGACATAAAGCCTAAAGGCTGGCATTCATAGTTCCTGTTAAATGTTGACTAGACACAAGAAGCCAAGATGCCACCTGGAAGTTCTGTTTTGGTAGGTGTGAATTCACTGCAAACTTCACTGTACTCACAAGTATTTAAGTCAAAAAGCTATTTAGTAAGGCAAAAGAAGGAGCTTGTATAATTTTCTACGAATGTGGCTAGAGAAAAACACTGGTAAATGACTTTACCTGCAAGGAAGTTCCAAAGGCATGCTCCTGCTGGACCGTTAATAGCCCGGTAAGGAACTTTTATTGCGTTAAGAATGCAGAATCCAAAACTGACCAGAGAAAGGAAAATGGCCACACAGAGGAACATTATGATCATCACATGCAGGCCCGTATTCAACTTTTTCACCATGTGTGGGAAAACTGTCAAGAAAACATAAATTGTGTATTCAGTGTATAGTTTTTCTTGATGATGGTAAACATGACACTGTGGTGGTGCTTCAGATTCAATTTATATTTAAGCAAGGCTATTTTTTAGGGAGATGTGGAATTCAGCTAGTTACACACATCTCAGTTCATGATGCTTTATTTTTCGGTACATCAGACAAACCAGGGATATTCTGCTACAGGAATAATCCTCTACACAGGATTTGTGAATAAGGATTCAGGCTTAAGTCCTGTTTATTTATCTAGCAGTGTTAATGTCTTTATCTCCACTGCTGTATCATCTGCTGTATACTTTCTTGTCTGTTTTTCACCTCTGTTCTCTGTACCAAACTCCTGGTTTTGAGCTTCTCATTCCTGTCTCATGCTTTTAATCTCATCTGTGTGAAGTCTGATAGTCTCTGTTTCCTTGTCCAACCCCTTGCTGCCTAAAATACCACTTTTTCCTGTGTTTATTTTCTCATGCTATTCTTCTATTTCTGTATCCCTCTCTTTACTGCTGGCTCCAGTGAGATCTACCCTGATTTCTTATGTCCTAGTCCCACAGGCTTGCACTTTAAGATTCCCTTCTTAGTTTCTCATCTAGTGTTTATGGCCCCTTTATGCTTTTCTGGGCATCTGGCAGTGTTTTAGCTACAGATGTAGGAAGCTTGTAAAGTATTGCAGTCATGTGGGCTTTGGGTGAAATGCTCCCATGTTTTGCTGTAGGCGCGAGCTCTCCCTCAGCAGCCTGTTGCTCACTTGTCTCTAGAGAACAGTAATTTTCTTGGTTCTGTCTTCACAGACACAGTTCCTTTGTTGGAGGGCCAGAATGGCCAGCAGCAGGAAATGTACACCTGAGTGTTTAGTTTAGCCTGCAGCCCTTTAGTAACAGAATGAGAAGAAATGTGAGTAGGGAATTGTAGGTGACATGTTGACTGACAGGAAAGAGAGAGCCTGATTGAGAGGAACCCTAAAATACAAGGTGATCAAGAAGACACCTTCAGGTAGCATAGCACTGCACACTCATATATGCTTTGAAGAACTTACTGCCTAATTACAAAAAAGTTATTACAAAGAAGGTATACTATATTATAAACAAACAAATAAATAAATTCCTCCCTGTGCTGCATAACTGACAAAAAAACCCAAAGTCCAAACAAGCCACCTAAAAAGTAGGCAGTGATAGTTGGTAGATGTCACTGTGAACATCAGGCATACAATTTGATCATGACATGACAGAATTATAGTAGATTCTGTAGAAAAAAATCATACTGTACAAATCCCATACAAAATGTTGTGACTCAACAGATCTACCCTTTCAGTAGTTCCATCTGTGGTTGTAGTTGGGCCTGGTGTACAGAGGAACTACAGAAGAGTCTGACAACAAGAAAAAATGAGAGGAGTAAATGACAATCAGAAGTATATATGAGAAATGGGAAGCCGAAAACTAGGTTCCTTTCTGACTGGAAAATAACTGGCAGTCTAACAACAAAGTACATGGAATTAAGCCTCCTTACAAACCATCAGAGATTTTAGGGTAATTGTAAGGATTATTTGGTCTCTTTTCTGAATCTTGCAGCCAAGTCCCAAAGACCTGTCCAGTGAGTCTGGCTTAGTATACATAAATAAGAATCCATTGGAAGGATATTACCATGGAGACTTCTGACACAATCCAGCAGTATTTGCTATGCACAGGCAAAATGCATCGCTTCCTCAGCTTGTTCTCAGGGCTTGACTCACTTGTCAAACCAGAAACATCTTATGCCAACTTAGGTGCCTTAGGACCATCATAACAACCCCATGGGTCTAACATACATGCTGCTCTGTATATAGGACACTTCCAGAAGCAACAGCTGGAGGCCAGATGATGCATCTTGAGGAGTACATAAGAGCACTGGACACCTGTTATGGCAATTGAGTCATGCTGTTACTGTTCCAGCTAAAAGAGAGTGTGCCAGTCATAAGTCTACCCTAGTGAATGAATGTTTACAGAGTGAAAGGGGATGTACCAATAACAGTAAATGATTGCAATTTGGAATTCTGAAGTGTCAGAGGTACTGCAGCACTGCACCATATTGGGTGTTAGTTTTGTTTTGGTCTATGGTGCCAGTGAAGTCCATTTATATTATCACATTCCCCATGAAAAGTCTCACAGTTCTTGCTCCCCAGTAAGTTCAAAATGCTTGGAGACTAAGGGGGACATTCAAACCAAAAAAAAGTCAAGTCAGACCCAGAACCCGAAGTCCCGCTTACCATTGTGTAAGAGTAACAGCTCTTTGTATTGTTGTTTGAAATCAGTATTGTGAAAATATCAAACTCAATACTTATTAAGATATTTAAATGGGAAAATCTCTGTACCACTTGTTGACCAAAATTCATATTTGTACCTACTGCACTTAATGGCCCTATTTTACAATTCAAATGGAGAATTCTTACTAGGTTCAGTGAGAGCTCTGTTTGTCTAAGGAGTGCAGACTCATGCCCTCCAAATGCGCATAGATGCACTCCAGAGTAATAGTGGAACATTATGCCTTCCTCTCAGGTTACACAGTAAAAAATTGAAAAGTTTAATAAACAGTCCAGAAAACTGTACAGAGTTTTAAAGGAGATTAGCTACCTTTTTCCTTATCCTCTCTGACAGGATGGGGTGAAAGGACTGGGACTGGATGAGCATGACTGCTATGTCCACATCACGAGGCTGCAGCTGCAGTCAGAGCTTGAGCAATAATTTGGATACTGTAAAAGTGACTAGTCCAAATTCATCCAGTTTAACAACTGGTCATGCTGATCTAAGTTGAGGTTGCTCTGATTCTTTTTTCCATTCCCTCTGAAGTCCCACAGTGACATCTGCCTTCAAGTTTTTATAGGAGTGCTTGTGCAGTTGTGTAGTCAGACATGATCCTATGGGAAACATTTATTTTTGTAGGTTAAATTTTTGGCCAGTTTAACTTCTGAGCTACCTCACCATAATGACTGCCAGAGCCATTGCAAAGGATGGGACAGGACAACATTGCTGTGGGCTAGGGAGAGGGTGAGACTACAAGAGCTTCAACTCATTATGGTTAAGTTGCAGTAAATCTGTACACAGAACTAAAACTCTTCAATGCAAATTACCATTTTCACCATAAAACTGGATGAGTTTAATTTGGAAATTATCCAATGTACAATTCAGTGCTTCCAAGACCTCAAGAAAATCTTTCATGTTAAAAGGAATACATTTAGAAGAGTTTCTATATTTGTCAAAAGTTCGGCAATTTTTTGTCTCCAAACTTAACAGAAAAGAAGGTAAGAATTTCTTCAACATGTTGATAAAATTAGCAGTATGTGTTATGGTAGACATTTGCCCTAGGACAGCCAGAGAAATACAAAAATATGACCAGCTAAATAAATCTCTGGTTCTTAAAGGGGAAAAAAAAGCCTCAGAAGAGTTCAACAGACAAGGCAAGGACAGAGGCAGAGAGATGGCAGAGCAAAACCTGGCATAGGAAAAAGTCAGTCAAGGGGAAAGTATGATTTACAGGGTCATCTCCAAATGATTTTCCTCCCCTTCACAAGACTAAAACGAAACTCTGCATCTAGCCTTAGGGACCTTTTCCCCCATCTTGATTCTAGGATTACAGAATATAACTGTAGCAAAAAGCATTCCTTGAAATGATAAAAATTTTACATTCACACTCGAACACCAAAGCATAAAGACTGCATGTTTATTTAATAATAACAGTTTGCATTGTACAAGTTCTGTAAACAAAAGGAATAAAGTGCTAAATTTGAACTAGACATTAGTCTAACTATTCAACCAAAATTGTACTTACTTGTAAATTTGGAACGCCGCCCACCCAAGCCACACTGGCGTATTTTGCCGCCCCGAAAGAGTCCGTAGTAAATTTCTCCAATGAACTTGACCAGCTCTGGATCTGTGGCATTGACCAAATCAGCTCCTGTTTTGCAAAGGATCTTTCCAGTCATCCACTTCGGGGTCCCCATTGCAACAACAATCAAGACAAAAGACACAAAACTTATTAGAGAAGCCAAGGCAAATAACGTCTTTTTAAAGCAGCCAGGCATCCTAATGCTTTCAAGGGATCATCTCCAAGCCCTATCTCCAGTAGTCAGATGTATTTTCCATTTTTCGTCATGCTCCAAAATCCACAGCCGAATACCAGGCATTTCAAAATACTTCTCTTTGTATTTTGAAGATCCAGCAATTAATCTGTATCGTTAAATACCAAGGCAAAAAATACATTTTGCTGCAGCATCCTGAAATGATTGCAAGTAATGGCTTCATTACATTGTAGTGCTGCGATGCTTCTTTCTGCAGCAAGTAATCCTATCGCTATGGCCTGTCTAATATTTCCTCAGTGGTTTAATTGTCCTGCGCAAATGACATCAAGTTTTTTACTGTAATCTCATGTGAAGAAAATTTGGAGAAGAATCCAGTTTCTTCGATTATTTTAAAAAGTGGGTAAATAGCTGTGTGTAAGGGACAAAACACTAAACAGCGTAATTTGGCTGGAGGATTCTGCTGAAGCTTCAGCCGTGCTGAGCTTCCCAGCACTTGCTCGCGCCCAGCCTGTAAATGTCACTGCAGGCAGAGTTATCTGAGGAACAGAAATGATGGGTCTGGAATCTTCTGAGTTACAGCGGGACGCACAGAGCCCCTCGCAGCCGGGGTGGCCTGGCCAGCCGTGCCGTAGCCCAGGGCACTCATGCGGCGTAACTCAAGCTACAGGTGCGATCCATGAGCGCTAATGAAAACCGACCGTAATTGCCCGCACTTCTACGGTTACTGATACTCGAGCCCTGGCGGGACCTTCACAACCACTAATTAATTAATTAACTAACAGCAGTAGCAGCCCTGGGGACTGCTAACACGGCCCCCTGCCGTGGCTCGGCCGAGGTATTGGGACTTCTCCGCCTTCGCCGCGGCTCGGCTCGGCTCCGTTCGGCTCGGNCGCGGCGGGAGCGCAGCACCGGAGACGGGGCAGCGGGCATGGCGGCGGGCAGGGTGCTGGTGTACGGGGGCAGAGGGGCGCTGGGCTCCCACTGCGTGCGCTACTTCAGGTCCAAGAACTGGGTAAGCGCCGGGCCGGGGAGTGGCGAGGCGGGGAGCCCCGCCGGGGGAGCAGCCGTGCCCGCCGGGCCGGGAGCTCCGGGGCGCGGCCGCTAACGCGCCGTTCCTCTCTTCGCGGCAGTGGGTGGCCAGCATCGACCTGGCGGAGAACGCGGACGCCAGCGCCAACGTGGTCGTGAGGGCGACCGACTCCTTCCCCGAGCAGGCCGAGCAGGTGGGTCGGCGGCGGGCGCGGGGCGGCCAGTGCCGGGCGAGGCTGTGGAGCGGTGCACTAGCCAACCTTCCCCGGGAGGCCGAGCGATGCGC
This sequence comes from Pomatostomus ruficeps, assembly GCA_013400735.1. Classification (NCBI taxonomy): domain Eukaryota; kingdom Metazoa; phylum Chordata; class Aves; order Passeriformes; family Timaliidae; genus Pomatostomus; species Pomatostomus ruficeps. The sequence continues at coordinate 37,875 of VYZT01036792.1, forward strand.
GCAGCCTCCCCCGGGTGTGTGCCTCCCTTCGGCCCAGCGATGCGCGCAGCCTCCCCCGGGTGTGTGCATCCCTTCGGCCGAGCGATGCGCGCAGCCTCCCCCGGGTGTGTGCCTCCCTTCGGCCGAGCGATGCGCGCAGCCTCCCCCGGGTGTGTGCATCCCTTTCGCTGCCGCCCGCGGTGAGCAAGGCGGCTGCCGGGATGGGTCCGGCTCCCTGCAGGAGGCAGGAGCGCGACCGGTGGCGGTCGTGCGGCCGTACCGCGAACCTCAAGGTCCTTCAGCTTCTGCTCGTCGCTTCTTTTAAGTTTGTTGTAATTCCTTTTAACTGAATATGCAGAAAGAGCTTGATCCGCGGTATTGGAGGCTCAGCATGTAAGAGAGTTTTGCTTTGTTTTTGTCTTGACTTTTAAAAGTCACAGACTGGGCCAGGTGAGTTGTAATGAAGATGGGTATGGACATCTGAAAATACAACACTTCCTTCAAATACCCTAACTTATAAATGTGTTGTGTGTAGGTAGATGGCATGCTCACAGCGTGTGAACCTAAGCCCCAAGGGATCCCTAGGGGAATGCACAGGTTTCCACAAAGGTGAATATGGGAGGCTCTAAGCCAACTTAAAGAATTATTTTGCTTTATTCTCATAGATAGGATTTATTTTTTACATTTTAACTTTCAAACCAATTTCTGTTACTGACATACTGACTATCTAGCCAATATGTTTTCTTTATATGCATACAACTTCTAAAGCTTTGGAAAAGTAACCTGGAATGTTTGCAATACAATTTTCAATATGTTTTTGCAAAAGCTATTGGTTCTTTTTCTCTTGTTGAGAGATGGATTGTTCGCTATGCACTTTGACAGAGAAAATTCATAGCCAACAAATTCATTACCAGCTGCAAGGCCTTATATTTGAAAGAGAACAAATTATAGGTATCTAAAAGTATAAGAGCTCAAATTTAGGAGCCAGACTCAAACTGATGGTTGTGGTCTAGACAGACCTTTCTTGCACTATCATTGAAAGTGACACCAGTAGTCCTGGTCAGACCTGGAATTTAATTTCTCATCTTAAACCAGAGAATCTGTCAAAAGCAAGTCAGTAATAATTTTTGTTAACAATAAAGGTAAATGTCAGGTGTTTCAGCCCTGATGACCAGGTATTTCCAGTGACAGCACACACTCTATGGCTTTCATCTGTCTTTCATCTATTGTTACTTTTCAACACAGTTGTTTTGAGTTCGTGGATCATAAATATTAATTTTTCTATAGCTATTTAAATTGCTATGTCTTGTGTTACTCAAATACATACACAGGAAAAAGTAATTCCAAGGTATTTGTGGTGTTTACCTCTTTACCTTATCAGTCCAGTGTTTTCAGTATGTTCTTGTTCTGTGTGTTGAAGGTGACAGCAGAAGTTGGAAAACTTCTCGGTGAAGAAAAGGTGGATGCGATCTTGTGTGTAGCAGGAGGATGGGCTGGAGGCAGCGCCAAAGCCAAGTGTAAGCCTTTGGTACAGACATGCTGGTGAAAACATGAATGGTATTTGAGACAAGTCCTTAAAAACATTTCTTCCTGAGTCCAGAAGAGGACAAAAGCATAAAAGTACAAAATAGCTTAGTCACAGTGCTTCTCTGAATTTTACTGTCTGTTAAATTTGCACAGCACTTAGTTTCTTGAGTAATGTTTGTTGATATGCTAACTTTTATCAAAAGTTTTGATGTGCTTTCTGAAGGAGCTCAGCATTGTTGTCTATGAGCTGACTTTTGCTGAGATTACCTGTGTCAGGCAAGTTACTAAAGACAGGGCTGGGTAGAAACATTGATGTTGTTTCCTAACTCATTGCTTTATGCATAAAACTTCCTGCAGTTCTCTGAGCTATTACTGTGCAATACTGTATTAGAAGACACTGCCTAATCATGCTACAGGAAAAACCCTTCATATTAAAAAAGGCTTTTAAACACATAATATTCAGAATGAAATTTTATACTTTGCCTGCTACTGTAGAGATACAAGAAGCAAAATAGCCTTTTCTGTCTGGAGTAAATCTGGTGAAACTTGTCCTTTTCTTCTCCCTTCTTTTGGTTTGGATGTTACAGACTCAAAGAGAAAGGAAATACAAAAGACATAAATGGGTATTTTATGATGTGGAAGTAGAAAATGGTAGAAAGCTTGTTTCCATTGTGCTGCTGCACTCTGTGTAATAGTGAGGAAATCAGAGTTAAAATCTTCTTTTGGCTGATTTCACTAATTCTCTTCCTAATCAGCTTTATACAAAAACTGTGATCTGATGTGGAAGCAGAGCGTTTGGACATCGACTATTTCCAGCCATCTTGCCACAAAACATCTGAAAGAAGGTGGCCTCTTGACTCTGACAGGAGCTCAAGCTGCTTTATCCGGAACCCCAGGTAAAATGCAGTGCATGACAGCTGCAGGGACGTCAGCAGTTAGAGATGGTTGTTTATGTGAGCATTCTTGTTTGTGAAGCAACAGCTTCACACCCCAGTTTCTTGACATCTAGCACAAATGGGAAACTGCTGCTGAGACGTGTAAGGAAAGTGTAATTTTGCAGGTAGCAATACGGAATCTCTCGAAGCTGTAGTGCAAACATATAGAATCAGTATTGAAGTAATATTTGACGTGCATTGGTGAAATGTACTTGTCTAGTATATGATACAGAAAAATGTTTGGAAAATAATTAAGACTAGAAGCACACAGCAATGTAAGTACAATGCTTAGACAAAGTTAAATTTCCTATTTGTGTTCTGAAAGATAGAGTCCTTAATTGACCAATCTTTCTGCTGGTGGTGACTCAGCTGATTCTGATAACTGTGCTTGTCCTGATTCCAGTCTACCTTTGGTTCAGACACAGATAAGCTTGTTGACTATTGGCTTTGCCCTCTGCTAGCTATTTAATAGGAACTTTATTGGATTTTTAATCTCGCCCCTCAACCATGTTGGTCTGCATGCAGGAAGAAATCTGTGAGCAATTTAAAATTAAAAAAATAAGGCACTGACACACAAACCCACAGGCAGCAAGAGGAAAGTTTGAGACAAATACTCCTCTTTCCCAAGCTTTTATTAATGTCATTTAATGACATTTTTAAGACACAGATACTAAGATTTTAAAACATATACAATTTATGTTCTTGAAAGCTTTGCCTAAAACTCTTCAGGCAAAAACAGTCAATATATTTTCTAGTTAATGATTAATCTTCTGTGTTTATAGTGGCATCTGTTATAGTCAAAAATAAAAGGTTTATTTTGTGAGAATAAGCAGATGAATAATTTACAGTGAATTGCTGACTGACTATATACAAATGAAAAGAAATGTAAGTTGTGGCAAACTTTCATGGTTTTTGTTTGGGTGGTTTTGGGAGGTAGGGACCACAACACAGGAATCAAAATGATGTGCCTTCCTGTTTTGAACTAGCTGGTTTCAGCTAGTCTGGATTGTTCTAAAAGTTGCAGCAGTGCTTTGGGCAAACACATGCAACTTATTAACATCAGGAAGAATTGGGAAAGAGTTGTTACTCAACTTTTGCAAATATGCCTTATTAGCCTTGTTACGACTGGCTGTTCTGGAAGAAATAATCTTTTTCTTCTTTGCTGTTATGAGATTTTTCTTTTCCTATGAGAAAATGTTGCCTCACATGATGCAAACTTAAGAACACTGAAAATTACATGAACAGTGATGGAAGCAGTGTAAGAGTGATGTCTGAGAAATGTAACAGGCATGAAAAGGTTTCTAAGAAGATTTAGAATGTTTAATTTAGGCAAGACGAGAGAGGAATATGATACACATGTGAATATTTTTATCATAACAATAAAATAAGTTAGCTAGTGCTGTCTGTGATTCCTCCTAATAAAAATGGATGTTTTACAATATGTCTAATTACATTGTAGAAGTATTTCTATTATATTCAAAATACTTCTTCAGGAACATTGGAAAGGGGCTGGGTAGCTGTATAGATGGGTAGGAAGAAAGACGTTCAGTTGTAGTAGACAAAATACGTTCATGTTTTCTTAGGTATGTAATCTGTGTCTGCATTTCTTGACAGATACATGCCTTGAGAGATCTGAGACCTCTAGTACCCTGATTGTCCAGGTCTTGTACCTGACCAGTGCACCTTAGGCTCTGGTTCCTGCTGCTTTTACACTGCTAGATACTGTCTGCCTAGGAAGCAACAGATTTTAGGAAGAAGCTTGCTTTCCTTGCATGTTACTTATTTTCTGCCATGAGGACGGGGTTTATTTCATAGCTTTCTCCACAGGGCCTGTCAGACCTGGGATGTTGACCAAGTGAATTCCAGATTTGAGAGGGAAGTGAACTATATCTGTTTGGGTCCAAACTCACAAATACCTTAGTTATATGATTAAAATTAATGGAAAAGTGCCTTATTAAGGTCTATGAGCATCTTCACACTTACTCTGTTAAATTTTTAAGTTTAGCCCTGTAGGTTGCATCCTTCTGGGTGCATTTGGATGCATTGACTAAACATGCTTGACTTGGTAAGCTGCTTATTTCTGTAGTGCTAAGTTAGCAGAGTTCTGTGATAGTTCCTAGATGAGTTCCTAGATGTCTACTAAAGTCTTTTATTATTATTATCAAGTTTTTTTTAATATGTATGTTTTAATGTGTTCTAAAGGTCTGATTCTCTTCTGGCTGTTGTAAGTGGTCTTAATATTCATCAAACGATCTTTATTTTCTGTCATGTTACTGCTGTATTGAGAGCTGTTCTGATTGTGCTCTAATTTGCCTGTTTTTAATTTTTAGGGATGATTGCCTATGGCATGGCCAAAGGAGCAGTGCATCAGCTTTGTCAGAGTTTGGCAGGTGCCAGCAGTGGCCTGCCATCTGGTTCTGCTGCAGTTGCCATTTTACCGTAAGTGGTTGCTTAGTTGTCTCTGCCTGTGTTGTTTTACTTGGTTACTGCTGTAACCCAGAGCCACACAGATATGCTTGTAGTGTCCTATTCACAGCACAAAAACAACCTCTCGGACCTACTGGCAGAGAAAAAAGGCGTCTTGACTGTATGAGCAAAGTGTTACACAAGACACCCTAAAAATGATTGTGTTCTTTTCTTTGCCTTTGCAAAACAGTAGTGGATGTTAGGATTAAAATTTGATTTACTTGTAAGCAGTTTAACTGTAGCCATGCATTAATGTGTGATTTCTTTACTTCAGTGTAGACAGAGCTGTAAAAATGAGATGTACTGTTCAGCATAGCTTTCGAGCTAGCTGTGTGATAATAGTAAGGCAAAGGATTACTTGAGAGGTTTTCACTTGTTTAAAGATGCTTCTTCGTAAGGTGCTGCATATCTATGCTTGATTGGTAAAATTAGGTCAATTTGAGGATCTGTAAACCAAAAAAGTTTAGCTTGTATTTGCCTGCTTCCATTTTCATCAGGAAAGCTAGTAAAAAATGGATGGCCTAGTAGCTCTTCACTATGTTTAATTTTATCAATTCTGCTGCAAAAATTAGAAGTATTTTTCTTGCCAGGACCGTAGCTAGTTCAGGACCCAGAATTTAAGACTAAAGAGTTCTGTACAGGGATTTGATACACTACCTTAATTCTCCCTACCTTTGATTTCCTCACACACACTCTTAACACACACTTCTTCAAGTCGGACATTAAATGTCTTTGGATAATTGACACCACCTTCTACAGAGCTTTACAGGCAGGCAGACACCAAGATCACTGGATTCCTTATGCATGTTTCTCTCGTGTAGTTTTCATGCAAAACTCTTGTTCTTAAGTGAATTTTTGAGAGGGTAAATACACCTTGGATTGTCAACAGCAGCTCAGTGAGGGAGTTTTGGAAAGTTAACCCTTTCATGTCATTGTATGTAGTGTAAATATGTATTGTCAAAGTCAAAACTTCCTATGTTTGTGCACTTAGTCTCTCGAAAGCATGGATGTAGTGCATATGTGCTGTGCAGTACATGTGAACAACTTATTGCTGCCGTTCTCTGTCTGCATGAGAGGGGTGGGAAGGGAGCTGCAAGCTAACTGATGGCCCCAATGGACAGTTCCTCAGTGAGCCAGGAAGCTGTGGGGTTCTCAGTTGGAGCCTTGGATATACATTGAAACTAATGACTGTGTTGTGTTAACACATGGGAGGATGCAATGGGAAATCCATCCCACATGGTGTAAAAGTCAAACACGTATTACAGCAGTGAATTGAAGCAGATGGTGCTCATCAGAAACATAATATGTAAATAAAAGTCATGCTTATCTTTTTTAATTACAGGGTTACCTTAGATACACCAGCAAACAGGAAATCAATGCCTGATGCAGATTTCAGCTCCTGGACACCCTTAGAATTCATTGCAGAGTGAGTATCTGTGGGATAACTAAGCAGTTCCTCACTGTCCCTCTCACTGCTGCATCTCAGTACCTGTTCTTTTTAAGTAGCTGTCTTGGATTTGGGTGGATTTTTTCCCTCCATCATCTTATTGTGTATCTTTCTAAATCACATTGGGTTTAATTGCACAGGCTTCCTAACTGGAGATAATTAGCCTAACTCCATCAACTTCAGCTCCTCTATATGAGTTATTCCAGCAAGGAAGATAGCCTTAAGCAGTTGGAAGCCAGAGAATTTCCTAAAGCATGCAGACAAATTAAATTGCAGACAGCAGGTGCAGGAGACACCTGGCTTAAAGATAAACTGTAAATAGGCATGTAAACTTGGGTGGGATTTTTTTCTTTTAAACTCTCTTTACTGCCCAGTTTATGGCATGTTAGTTGAGTTCTCTCAACTGGCAACATTGCTGCTCTTATATAGAAAAATTTAGTAAAGAATTTTTATTTTACTATCCACAAAAACTTGTCCTGATTGATATTGCAAAATGCTTCAACAGTACCTTATGTAATGGCAGGCTAAGATTATCTGCCTTACTGTTCTCCTTCCTCAGGGTTAGAGAAGGTGCAGCGTGAGTATTGTCTTCTCCTATGTGATGGGGAGTAGCAGAGTTTCTGCTGAGGGTGAACCCTTACACATTTCAAAAGTCTTTTAGAACTGCCAGTGAAATTGAATTTACCTGTTGCTAATTGTTCAGAGAGTAGTTTAATTCTGACATAAAAAATTTACAAGAAAGGAAATCTGAAGGTGGATGCCAGAGGTGGAAATGGTTTAAGTTGCAGCTGTTTAGTTGAAGCCTCTGCAGTTGTCTGATGAGGCTCTTTAAAACAGGCCCCATCAATTTAATTTAGCTGGCCTGAAAATGTCCAGAAAAAGATCCTTAATTTATTGTGTCCAGAGACAGCTTAGCCAGATGTTCCCATGTTGCAAATTAATTTTTTAAGTTCAACTTCTAAGTAATTTATTCTTATAAGAGAATTTGGTTGATTGGTTTGTTTTGTTCCTAATTCCCTGAAGTTTAACATTAGCTTTGAAAAGTGAAAATCTCACTGTCTATGCAACACCAGCATGCTTTGGCAACATCTGCGTCTTGGGAAGGACGCAGGAAATCCTTTCCAATGTGGCACTTGAATTTTGTGCCCTGGAAGCTCTTGTTGGATAGTGGGATGTTCCAACATGGCAGTTACTAAGTCTGCACTATTGGTAGGGCTGAAGGACTTGTAAAATATACTTCACTTTCTCTATTCTATTTTCAGGACGGAGTTTATATTGTGTTTTGATAAGGAATATCCTGGTCTACTACCTAGAATGTATCCATCTTACTCAGCACCATTTTGGATGTCTTAAGGCCTCTTTTCTTCCTACTGAGACCACTTTCGCAGTTAAATATCGAAGTGTTATAATGACCTCTTGGCAGAGCAATGGGTTTAGCAACTGTATCCCAGCCATAAACTGTATTTCTTTTATAGATATGCTATCAAGGCAGCTAAAGTAGCCCCTCCTTCCCCTTTTCAAGTTCTTTTTTTTTAACTGGGAAGAAACCTAGCCACTGTGGCATTTTAAGCTCCTGACCTTTTCCTTTGAGACGTTTTGGAAATCCTGTGTGCTCAGAAGCCCCTTGGATTTCTCTGGGCCCTCTGTCCAGTTGTGAGGGTCTGAATCCAGTCATCACATCATATAGAAATCACTGGAGAGAGCAGTAGGAAAAGAAGGAAAAGGAAGAGGCTTGTATCTTATTCTTCCTGTCATTATACCTGATAGTAGTTGTTATTTTTTTGTTCTTCCTCACCCTATTTTATTCATTTATTTTAAAACAGAACCTTTTATGGCTGGATATCAGGAAAGGATCGACCAAGCTCTGGGAGTCTAATCCAGGTGATAACTACAGGTGGGAAGACTGAACTAGTTTCAGCAGCACATCTTTGATGTCAGTCACTTAAAGTGATGAAACTTCCACAAAGGAGAAGCTGTGGAAAATCTGTCCACCAGGATAATTTGAATGGTCTTCTGTATCCAGTGTTTGTAGTTATTCCATTAATGGAACCAGATTTCAAGTAATATTTCTGTACTGTCAGTTGTGAGCTATCAGCATTTGTTTACCAAATAATATCAACTTGTCTCTAAATGAAAATTGCAGGCTTTAAAGTCTGTAGATGTCCTAATTATGAGCATTATATGGCAACTTACCTGTTTTCTGTGACATGGGAATTGTGCTTAACTATGTCATGTGATTGCATACATAATGGTTGGATTTTTTTCTCTGTCAGTAAGTGTTTCTGGCAACTTACTGTGAATCTTACAGTATTCTGTCTTTTTCTGTCTGAGAATATAACCCCACCCCTGCATATTATGTTGGCTGTGGCCATAGGGAACAGCACAGTCATATATCATATCCTAGTCGTGTAACACTTGCCTTGTGAACTTTCCTCTTGAGTTAGTGAAACTGAGTAGAGATTACTCACTTGAGAAGGAATTCCTAATTTGCCTTACTGTTCATAAGCTGCTCTCAGGCCTACAGTTGTAGCATAAAACAGTCCTTCTGTCAAATGAATAGTATGTCTTTCTCTTAGTCATGATGGTTCTTGACTTTTTCAAAAAGCAAAGTGCTGTAAAGTAGTAGAAAAAAGCATACATGCACTTCTATTTGAAAATGAAACTTTTTGTGCTAAATAAATGTATATTGTTTTATGTACTGGGCTGTCTCCATTACTGTAATCCCAATATCTTGATAACATTTTAATTGGTTTAATTGAACGTACAGTTCAGTTGTGGTTAAGGACTTAATTTTTTTACTTATTTAATTCTGATCATGGTGCATAAAATACATTTCTGTGTGTGCCAAAGATCTAGTAGCCATGCATAGAGGTAGTCCTTCAGCTGGGGCAAATGTTTTCTTAAATCCAACCATGTTACATGGAAATACAGTTCAGATAAAGAGTGAAAGCATTATCTGTTTAGAGCATAGACTTACGTGGAACCAGTACTGTCGGATCTTTGGGAACATCTTGAAAGCAATTAAAATGCAAAGTTGTGTCTCTCTGCACTTTTTTGTTTTTATCAGCTTCAGGGTTGTGTTGAGGAAAGATTTACTGCCATGAGTCAGGAAACCTTTCCCTTCTTCCCACTGGAAAAGATCACATGTTCTCATGTTAATTTTAACATGGAATGATTGCCTGTTTTGGTATGACTGTCTCTTTACTTGTTTTGTTTTGCTGGATCAAAGGTGGAGGGAAATTTTTCTGTCCTGTCAAACCAGTCCAGGACTCTCAATTTGTAAATCTGCATTAGATTTTAAGTGAAAAGCTTGCAATGTTGCTGCTGCATCAGCAGTTTCTACAGGCTCAGAGTACAGACAAAACTGCAAGGCACTGGTAGGGAAGGAAACCCTAGGGTGCTACTGAATTATTCTGGAAAAGGAGGTAGCTATCATACTACAAACTAACATGATTTGAAGGCTTCCCTTTGCCAAGCTAGCTAAAACAGTGAATAATGTTAAAGCATGATTGTGAATGGAAGACTTCTGGATTAACTTTTATCAGTTTGCAGGTATGAGCAGAAAGATCCAAAAATGACATTATTGAAGCTGGAAAGTGAGAATAGAGGTGAGTGTGTGACACTGAGGCAAGTGTCTGTCAAACTTGCTGCTAAAGGTGAGAGATTTAACCTGAGAAGTTTGATGTTAAAGAGGCTTCATGTGACGAATTTCATCCTGTATCTCTACAAACTCTATTTCAGTTAATTTTCCTGGAGGAAAAGCCACCCTGACACTGCAAACATCTGGGTGGCCTGGCTCCTTCAGCAGGCCCAGAGATCTGGTGCTGCTGCAATGAGGAGGAGAGATGTGTCTTTGTGTGGGTGTGTTCCATATGGATGAACTCCCCACAGTGCCCACACACTATGACTGGGGACTGTAGACCTGTTGTGGAGATTTTCACAGAATTATGATATGGTTTGGGCTGGAAGGGACCTCTTAAGATCATGTAGTCCAGCCCCCCATCAGGCAGGGATGTCTTACTGCTTATTACATAAATAAGTACATGATGAATTTCCACTCTAGTGTTGATGAGAACTTCTGAGTTGCTCATATTTTGCTATTTATATGGCACAATTAACAGCACTGTAATATTGCAGAAGTTAGAATCTTATCCTCCTTTAAGGAATGCAATATTTATTAATTTCTTATATATATTAGGCAGCTGAATTTATCACGTTTTTTACTTGGGACTGTACAGATACCGTACTAAAGAATTCACATGCACAAAGCCCATTTAGTAGGATGATTTTCTATGCAACTTTCCTTCAAAGGTGCGTGCTGCTGTTTACTAAGAAGGCAGGCAGTAAGGTCTGGGGAAAAACAAAACACAAATTATGCCAGATCAGTCCTGCTTACACTGCGTCCCACTTGTGCTCAGCATTCTGGGTTTCACAGGTGTAATATTATTTGAAAAGAAATATTTCTAGGCCTCAGCCAATGCACCTTGGAGAAGATGATGCAATCGCATGGTCCAGCCATACACATAGTTCCAGTCTCCCCAAACAGGGATGGCTCTTGCACATAGCATCTGATACAAAGGTGCAGAGATGAAATGTGGCTTTGTCAGAAGGCCAGGGCAGATGGGACAGGCCTCGTCTGTATGAAAGGGGTTTTATCCTACAGATTTAGAGAAAGCAGATTTTAGTAAAGCACAAATAAAAGAGGCTTGTACAGTAGAATATCAATACTATCATTGCAAATCCAAAGACCTCTGAACACTGGGCAAGAGCCTGTTTGTGACATTCCAGGTGTTAAGTAGGTGGGAACCTGAGCTGCTGTCTGGACTGTGGCTGCAGTCCTGCAGAGCCTAACCTGTGTGCCGTCCTCTTTCTTTACAGAACTTTTTGTTCATTGCAGGACTGAGTCCAAAATGTTTTCAGAGCTCACTTGGAAGTGAAATTCACATATTTTACCAACAGGTTTAATTTGTTGGTTATATTTTCATGAGAAAATTAGTTTTCTACCAATTATCTAATAAAAATTGCCACAAAATAAAGATTTAGAATCATGCCCCACATCCAAGGAGAATGGAAAAGTTTCCAAATACGATAATAGCTGAATCATTCAGCAGGTGTAGTTCCACAGTAACCCAAAATTGCATTTTGAAATCTTTTGTTGAAATAATTATGCTAAACAAGCATGATTTTTTTTTTTTTTTTTAGTAGTGGAATGACAACTACTACTACAACAAAAAGTAACATTCTTTTTCTTCTTCCTTGTATTGGCTCACTGGAAGAAAACAGATGGGGAATGTAATAGCATGTGGAGATGCTTCAGACTAACCCTTGCAGTGTTGAACAAGGTGAGAAGTAGGCAGACATCTGAAAGGCATTGCAGAAGTCAATAGCAAATGTCACTTGAGATTTAGATCTCTGTCAGATGCTGTTATTCTTGCACTTCCTGAAACATCATGTTCTAAAGGATTTGCTCTATAAATACGGCCAGTCTCAACACGGTCTGTGAGGGCTCTCGGGGTACAATCACAGACTCCCACGGCTGAGCAGGGCTGATCTTCAGGAACGCCAGCAGAGGGCAGAGACTTCCACTGAATGGGGAGATTTCTCTGCTGCTAAGGAATATCTTTTTATCAGCGGGGATTTTAAGCATGCCACAGCCTCGACTGAGAAGCTCATTGCCATTTCTTGCTTTAGTGCCCACAGTCCGACCTTTCTGGCCTTTCCTACACTAAGCACATGCAGCCTACTCCGTATGGCAGTTCCAGAAACCATTCCATCAGCTTCAAGCAGAACAAACCAAAGAACAGCAACAAAACCCAACAAACACTACCACCACCAATAAACAGACACACTCACACACATAAAAAACCAAAAAAATGAAGCCAAGGCTGTGAAGAGAGTCCCACAGCGGGGTGTACCGTTGCTGTTGACATGTTATCAGCAAGTGGAATGACAATCAATATTCTGTAACACAGCTTTAAGGGCATGCACACAGTAGGAAGAGAAACAGATTATTTAACTGCTGTACCGCACATAAGCGTGTAAGAATTTCCTAACCCAAGCAAAAGAGCCAGTAACCATTCAGACTGGACTGGTATTAACAAAGAGCTGGAATTTAGAGACATAAAAATTAATTACTATCGGATTTTGAGTATTAAAGTTTTAACTCCTTTGCCTGTGAAGTAAAGGAATGGATAATATTTTTTTTAAAAAGCTATTTAGGAGGGAACAAAAATTAGCAAGCCACACAAATGTCATTTCTGTAAGTTAATATTAATTTTCACGTACCTCCTGTAAATATGAACTACACCACTAATCTTAGTATTTTCCTTGTATGAACTTCCTCTTAAGTACATACTAGGATGTTCTTACAAATGGAGAGCACAGTAAAATCTTAAGATTGAAGCCCTTGGTTTCTGCTTCCGCTTTGGCTACTGGTCTGGTGGAAGACTTTGAATACGTCTCTGCATCTGTGCCTCATATCCCAGATATATATGAGACCATTTTACAGGGCTTTGAGATCTACTGATGCATCAGAACACGTGAATGAAAATACAGTTATCTCTGTGGGTGTGATAATAGAAGCTCAAAATACCTCTTTTGTTCATTGAACTTAATGTAAAATTGTGACCATAAGCCAAAGTCAAATCACTTTGTTACCACCAGTTGTATTTGGTGATTTGCAAAGGGAGCGCTGTGTCAGCACTACCTCAGCCTGGTACTTTGGACATCACTTACCTGTGTATCTGGTAGTATGTAGTGATAGTTTCTCTCTATAACAGGCATTAAGTTTTCATGACTATCACAGCTGGAATTTAAAAATACATTGTTGATTTTAATTTTGAACAAACCAAATACTTTTTCTATCAATGTATCCTTACATCTCAGTGAGACAGGGCTGAGGTAATAAAAGAAATGGATCTCATAGTAAATTCTGGATCAACGTGAGTTAGTGTAATGGTTAGCTTTTTTATTGAAGACTACTCAAATATCACCTGAAAGAAAAGGGTCTCTTGGGCCCCCAGGAAGATATTCTTTTCCAGTTGTTGAGATCCTCTTCATATGCCCAGATGTCCAGATTTTTTTCCATCCTCCATGAGAACAAGGACCAGACTCCTAAACTGCCAGCTTCTAGTTTTCAAAATCAGTGAGGGCAGCAGGGCATAGCTATGTACACCCTAAGTGCCTCATGCATACATCGTTGCACTATTCAAAAAAATCGCTCCATAATCCAGCAGGGGTTAATGACCTACTTTATCCACATTACCTGATACACAGCTTTAACAGGACTAAATTTTGTGAATAACATATTTTCTTTTTCCTTACAGCCCCCCAAAAACTTCCTGTTTGAAAATTCAGGCCTCTCTTCTACCAAAGTGTTACCCTGCAAGCCTTTACACCATCTGTATAGTTAGCATGTAGGGAAACCATGCTATTAGCAGTATGAGGCCACATAGACGTGTAAAAACATGTATCCTCCCCCTTCCCCAGTCTCATCCCCCCTTGTTTTTCCCCTGTGGAGTACAGTCTCTCAGACCAAATTTGCTCAGAGAGGTGTCAGGCAGTGTAGGAGGTTGAGGTGCTGTGCTTCTAGTGGTTTTCTCCTCCACTTTGCCTCCTGGTTTTCCCGCTGTTCTGTCCCCTGGTGCCCCTGCTTTTGCCACCTTGCCGGGGGGTGGGTTGAAAACTCATCTGAGACGATAGCAGGCGTGCACCATGTTCCTGCTGCAGGGGAGGTTAGTCTTCACTGCGCTGGCAGAGAACAAGAGCATAAGTCATGCTTAGCATATAAACGTCTTGAGTGCTGTAGAAAAAGACATGGACAACATGGGCAGGATAAATGGAGTGGGGAGGACGGGTTATTAGTGGTGTAGGGACTGTTTAGCTGGCAAGTAGTCATGTATGCACTTAAGCACTTTTGCTTGGTGGTTATTGGGAAGGGCCAAATGGTGTTTGCCTGTATAGCAGAAGAGGGTATGAAATACTGTTTGAAGGAGCAAGGACAGTTTCCCAGTCACGGGCTGCTCGCTGGGCACGGGATGCAGCACTGCAGCCTGCCAGGCATGTGGCTTCTGTAGCACCCAGTCACCAGGGCTAAACAAATAGGTAGATTCAAAGTAACAGAGGTGGATAATGTATCTTTCAGAGAGCAAGAGCTGAAGTTTCAGACAAGGTAATAGTTAATTGTTTTATGGGGATCTGATACCTTTTGAAATACTGTTTAAAACTGGAACAAAATGGGAATTGTCACTCTTGAAGTGTCCACTGATCATTTCCAGTGGGGGCTGGGTTCTCAAATTAACCTTTTCTCCTTAACTCTTTTGCTTTTACTTAGTAACTTGCCAAAACCACTGGATTTTAGATAAGGTGATACACCTCCTATTTTTTCTAACTTTTGGTTTCACAATTGTTACATGGTTAAAGTCAATACTTTCTATTCAGAAAAAGATATGAGGTTCATCTGCTGTTACATACATCTGCTACAACAAAATCAATTGGGTAAACACCTTCGGGATGAGGGCTTTCTAAAAGCTGTAGCAAATTTGAGTTACATTCCGTCATTTAATGCATTAATTTCACCTTAACCATAATCAACAGGGAACAGATGAAGACAGAGCAACTCCTTTGTGTATGGCTGCATTGTGTGAATTTCATGCAGAGACTCTGGCTGCAGCTAAACATGTCATAATTAAGAAAATTCCTAATGTTAGGGGTTTTTTCCTATAATACTTTTTCGCTGAGAGTGACATTTTGGGTAATTTTGGGTAATTTTGAAGTTCAGCAGGAAAAAAGAGGGATTGATCTTAAGTAGTTTTGTTCCACTTACTCATTGTTAAACTTATTATTCTTTGTTCTATTCATTTTTTTGAGATCTCAATCAAAAACCCTTTATGTGAAGCATGATTCCAGCCACTGTGATTATAGGTTTCTTTGGATTGCTGAGTAAAGTGGAAGTGTTAACAAGAGAGGGTCTCCGATGTGGGTGAACTTATGCTAGAGCTTTAAGCACAGTCTGTTCTGATGGAGAACAAGTGGGAACAGTATTGGAGGATGATGGTGATACTGAAAGTTGGGATAAAATGGGCGAGTGAAACAAGGACAAACATGGACATGAGAAAGAGGGGTTACTCCTCAAATTGAAGGTAAGAATACACACCCAGAACACCAGTATATGGCAAGAAGTGGAGCTGTGCAATGCCCCTGTTTTCATGTTGAATAGCAAAGCAAACCTAGGGTTGTACTAGCACTAATTTGCAAGGTTTCATGTGAAGGTGTCAACATCATACTGAAGGATGAATGTTCTAGATAAAGAAGGAAATCATGGATACATGTCCAAGAGGGGAAAAAAAACCACTTGAGAAAGGTGAATTTGAGTTAAGAATTAGCTAAAATAAGCATGAATATTAGCAAAGTATTTTCTTCTGTTTCTTGATTCTTTCTGTGTTTAGGGAACCAAGACTCCATGTGTTCTTTGTACAGTCATGAAAAATATCAACTGACTTGGTCCATGTCCAATACAGTTGAAATTATCAGCCAGGTTATAGAAAAAATGCACCTGTTCCATCAGAAAAGGTGAAATTTTCACCCCTGATTGGTATTTCCTGAACAAACAAGGCTATCTTGTATTGCTAACCCGAGGAAACAACCCTCTGCAGGACTGTTAGGTGGGTAAGAAAGTGGTTGCATCTAGAGGGAAAAGAGAAGGCTGTGGTGTGACCTTATTGTGCCCTTCCAGTACCTACAGGGAGTCTACAACAAAGATGCAGAGAGACTATTTACGAGAACATGAAATGATAGGGCAAGGGGGATGGTTTTAAACTTTAAGAGTAGGTTTTGGCATTAAGAGGAAATTCTTTAGTATGAGGGTGATGAAGTACTGAAACAGGTCACCCAGAGAAGCCATGGATGTCCCATCCCTGGAAGTGTTTAAGGCCAGATTGGATGAATCTCTGATCTACTTGGTCTAGTGGAAGGTGTCCCTGCCCATAGCAGGGGTTAGAACTTTATGATCTTTAAGGTCCTTTCTAACCCAGGCCATCCCATGATTCTCTGATTCTCCTTGAGGTAATGCAAACCTCCCACAGTGTGTTATGAATTACACTGTCTGTTTTTCAGAACAGCCCACCATTTTGATAGGAGTCTTCTCCAAACACACAAAATTAATATTAGAAGACTATCAAGTATTTATTGGTGGTGCTGTGATTTGGATTAACACATGTGGTGTCACTGGACCTAGGGAAAAAAAATTTTGGATTCTAAATCCTTCTGCTTTTACCAGGAGATGGAACACTTGGAACACCACTGCCAAAATTAAAAGTGTGGTTCTTTTCACTGTCAGCATCTGATACTGTAAGAAGTTACAATTATTAAGTGTCTCTTACAATAATTTACAGAGAAGATAATGCCCAAGATTGGGACATTGTGACCTATAAAGTTAATTGGCTAGTGGGGAGGGATATAGAGGATGGAAAGTAAAGTCATCATGCCAGAGCTGAAAGTCAAGTCCATCTCTACAATTTTCACCACAGTATTTTACCCCTATTTTTGTTCTTGGGTATTTCCAGGCTAATTTTAATAACAGCAGCCTCCCATTATGTCTCTTGCTGTTGCCCAGTTACCTCTGTTTCTCTCATCCCTTTTTATTTTAAGGAGTGTAAGAGATGAAGTTGAGTCTTCTTTCAGTTCTTTCCATTTTTCAGAAGACATTCAGATAACTTGTCATAACCAGTATGAAAGATCACATAGGGGAAGACTCTGAATGTAGCTATCAATGCTTCAGTGCTTGCATTGGTCATGAAACTGGCATTTTGAGTTCTCAGTGCTCTGAGAACTGAATGTTCTCCACTGCTTCTAACTTAATAACCTGAAGTTATAAAATGTTTTGCAGCAAGTGCAGTGAAAATGAAACTACAAAATGTCCTGTTCATTGCTACTCACAATTGATCTTACCCTGTCAAGAGCCCCATCTGTGGAGCTGTTTGGAGCCAGTATTCACAAGCCAACTTATCTTCAATTCACTGAAAAATGAACATTGGAAAATTAAACATTTCACTTGTAAATTTTTGGCTAATCGGAAGTTTTTTGTCAAGTGAACTGGCCAAAGATAGAAAAAGTAGATCTTACAAGTTTCAAATGAGATTCTAGCAGTGTTAATGCCACACCTGTGATTCTTTTTAGCCAGCGGCACTAATTTTGGGCATGCTAAAGTCAAACATCTTCAAAAACATACTTCTACATATACAAATTTCTGAAGTCCTGATAGTCCCTAACTCTGAATATGGTTTAGTGACATCCATTGTCACCGAATCCAGCCAGATATTTCCAACTGGAATGCAGACTAGTTTTAAATTAACCCAGATATGGCAAAAGCAAAGGCATCATAGATCAAGGTTCAGCCTGAGCTATGTACTCTACTTAAAAACAGTTAAAAAAATTGATAACAAAGCACCTGTAATCTTCTTATCTGTAATTCCTCTCAGAGGCTCAGAGTGTTCAGAAAAGAACAGGACCAAAAAAAAAAAATGCTTATTCAGTTAATCTTTATTTTGTTTGCAGTTGGAAATGAGTGTCTCAAGTTAGCATGCTTGTTTCTGTCACAACTTTATCTCTTCCTTCCTCTCCTAGCGCTTGATTCTAAAATTCTTTCCAAAAATGGCCTACACTGCTGACATTTGGAAACCGAATGCCAAGAGAGATGGGCTTTGGCTGTGGTGTAATACAATAGTTCTTTTTTTTTTTTCATTTTTATCTTGCTACTAAACAGACAGGGCCAATCTAGAAATTAGAATAAGATTCCAGTCATTAGATCTGTGAGGTTTTGGATCAGTTTTTTAGTGGGATTAGAGAGAGGTAAAATACTGTCCTGTCTTCTAGATGCAGCCTGTTAAATTTATAAGTATTTTGTGATGTGACCACGTGTGACATGAGGGGCAAGCCTTGCTAATCCTAGGAGCTTTCTTCATTCTAAGGTTTTTATGTAAAACCGCCACAACACTCTGCTCCTTACAAGTCTCTTTTGCACCTCTGGAAACCCGGAATAAGGCTGTTTAAAGATGATGAGATGAGTGCTGGCAGTAGAGATAGCAACAATCTGCCTTTCTCTTGAGAATAAAACAACAAGATATATTCATTTGATGGCAGATGTCAAGTCATGGAAAAATAATTTATGTAGGAAACAGTTCTTACATCTCTTGACTTCTATTTTGAAGGAGTGTCACATTAAAGCACCATCATATAAATGCATCATGGGAGCAAAGAATATGAGAAAGGCTGTGCACTAACAGTGACCTACATCCCAGGGTATACCACAGCCTCAGCAACCTCAGACAACATCTTCAGAGTGGCCATTTAACTGTCAGCCACATGATTTGTAGCTGGCTGCAGTAAGGACTAAAAATGTAGCATGTTAGACACACATTATAGAGGAAGAAAAAAAGCAAAATAAATTGGGATCACTGAAGTTTTTTTCAGATTTTAACTTGAAAGTGGGGAATTCCCACTCACACTACCCATTTCTCTAGTTGCAAACTGTTTATATAGGAAGGGCTCACTTTTTTTCACTTCCTCTGAAAGAAAAAAAAGTGCAGATATGAAAAACACAGGTTAAAAATAAGATGCTCTTAAAGGGGAGAACAATATCTTCATTGCCTGCAGACTGTCAACTCAAACAGATGGAGATTAACTCTGAGCTAAGGCAGGAGACATAGCTATGAACAAGTTCTGTCCCTTGAGAAACCACGATTATTTTGTAAATAGTGTCTTTTCAGTTTTTAAACTACTTGAAGTTCTTGCTGATTCTGTTCAACCACTTCAGTATAAACCTTATGATCAGTGGCTTTCAGGTGTCTCTTCAATGCTATCCCTGTAGTGTCTTCCTTACCGTGGTTTCATTCCTGCCTTGTGGAGTGCTGGACAGAGTTGCACAGGGAGGGGCAACCATCAGCTCGGAAATGTGTTTCTGGCTCTCTCCGCTGAGGAGAGGAAAACAGAAATTCTGATGTGATGAAGCATCACGTCTGATGTGAAATCAATACTGTTTTCCTTTTCTTTTCTTCTCTGTGTCCAGGAAAGGGGGGAAGTAGCCATTGGTGTGTGGGCAGACACTTCAGAGTTGGGAGCACAGACAGCTGGTGTGTTGAAGCTATCTGTGGGAGAACCTGCAGACCACTGAGACTTGAAACCCGCTCTATGAAATTTCTGTGTTATTCCTGTTGCTACAGTTTGTGATTGCTGTGTCTGATCCTAACAGCATCTGCTCTGCCCCTGGAGTAAGCAGCTGTACTGTATTTGGGTAGCATGTCTTGTCCTCAACAAGAACTGGCTTTTCTAAGGTCAGGAGATAGGATTCAGAAAAAAAAGAAAAAAAAAAAAAGAAAAAAATTTCAGTAGTTAGAAAAATCCATTATTTACCACATGTTCTTGCATTTCTCCATGCAGTATTTCTGCTGTTGCTGATGTTTTGAATGATGGCTTACAGTCATGAAGAGAAGGTTTCACTTCTGTTACAGGTGAAGTGTATCTAAGCTCCCTGCCTCTAGCCCTTAAAGCCAGGAACTGCGCCATTACTTTGTTGGTAATTTTTTAACAATCCCTCCTATTATTAATACCCTGAGAGAAAGGCAGCCCCTACCGTGTACAGCCTGATCAGACAAAGGTAAATGTAAACTACAGCTTATTCTGTGAGCCTTAAATCACCCTCTAAGTCTTTATTCTTTGGGATGGAGGTGAGGCTTACTGGATGGTAGTTCTCCGGGTCCTCCTTTTCCTTTTTGAAGATGGGAGTAACA